>PVKA01007276.1:0-78695 GCA_004027165.1 Ctenomys sociabilis
CATCAAAGTGTTTGTTAAGTGTAAATATTTTTGTTCCCTCCTCTCCTCCTCCTCCCTCTCCTCTTCCATCCAGACTCCAAGATCAGTGGATGCCAGGAGACCCTTATGACTCAGAGCCAGTGAGGATGGGTTTTGGAAAAGGGCATTTCCAGGTCCCAGCGGGCATCCAGCAGCTGAGCCTCACAGCCGCCGGACTGGGCTCCCGGAAGCAGCAGGCTCCTAGCTTGGCGCCTGTTTCCATAGAAACAGGCAGGCCAGGAACCTTCCCCACACTGGCTGCTGCTCAAGTGCTCCCTAGGGCTGCCTCCCTCCCTTGCCTTGCCTGTGCTCAGGCCTGCCCTGGAAAAATGCCCGAGCCTAGTGGAGCTGGGGAGCTTCCCTGCACTGAATTCCAGGGCACCGAGAGTCTGGGAAGCTACTTTGTTCGTGGAGGTTGTTAGTCTACAGCCCTCTGCTCGCCTTTGGTGGGTACTCAGCGCTGTATCCAGTTAGTTTTCCCACAGTGCCTCCATCCTGGCAGAGGTCCCAAAGCCCATCTAGAGAGCCCAGGTAAGGTCATGCTCAGAGGAGGCACCAAACCACCAGGGGCAGCCACTCGCTCTCCTCTGGTAAAACCCTGTTATTAAGTCCCTCTCGGCTCCATGGTTTCCTGTGCCCTGCAGGTCAAACTGTGCTCTGCCTCTTCATTTCCCTGCCACCCCTGTGCTGTGCATCTCTCATTAAACAGTAGCCTTGCAAGCAGCGGCTTTCTGGGTCTCTGAAGCAAGGACGCTTTTGGCTGTAGCAGAGAGAAAGGCCTGTGAGCACATAGATTGCTGTCTGACTCCGAAGGTCCATTTCTGCTACGAGCCATCTCACCCGCCCCTCTTCAGAGAGGGCACCTCAAGGGGCATGCTCTCTGAGGGTGTCCAGGTCCTGCCACTGTCATACTTGGAACCTGACCTCCTAGGATAGGGCCTCCCACCATGGGGAGACTTGTTCGAAGCCTCTTCTGGCCTCCTACAGGTGGGGCCTCTTGAGGTGGGGCTTGATTCATGCTTTGTGAAGCTGGAAGGGCACTCTAAGAGAAGCCAGGGCTTTGTTGATGGGGCTGCCAACTCCAGCTCAGAGCTAGAGGTTGAAGTGCCAGCCCCTCAGCAGGAACTAAACAGCTCTTAAGGTGGGAGGACACCCAGAACTATTGATCAAGGATGCACAGACTACATCTATAATTAGACCTGAAAGCTGCTTGCACATCAGAAAGAGAGACATGACCGTGGCTTCACCAAAGCCAGATATGCATCAGGATTTAAAAAACAAACAAACAAAACCCTTGGGGCTGAAAGTGCCCTGTGCTGTTAATTCCTTTCTCTAAAAGGTCCCCTGTGTGCCACACACTTGAGTCCTATGAGGAACAGGCAGATGTTATAAAAACCTTGCTTGGAAAGCAGCAGGTTGATCCAAACTAAAGATCCCAGCTCTGTGGTGGCCATGAGCTCCCAGATCAGAGCAGTCTGGCAGCTGGTACCCTGGGGGGCCAACAAGCAAGTTTGTGCTACCATGCAGAAGTTTCCTTTGCCTTTTGCATCATAAAAGTGGCAGGGAAAAGGCTCGATTCCTGGGCATTTTGTGGCATTTATTCCTTCTTTCATATAATGGATCTGATTTGGGAACTGCAGTTAGAATTTGGAGGGGGAGAGTCCATTAGGAAGAAATACTGTTTGTTGGGGCCATGGATGCTTGTGGCAAAATGCCCTTCCTAAGTGCTGGGGTTTTTTTTTGTTGTTGTTGTTGTGTTTTTTGAAAACTCCTTCCTGCAGTAGGAAAATAAAGCAGATTTCAAACACTTAAGAGATCATTTTCAGAATGGTCTAGATGCATGCTGGTGTGCTGGTACATTTGCCTCTCATTGTTTTTTAATCACTATTTTGTCAAGTTTAATTGCTGCCACGCTAACAACCCAAACGGGAGTGAAACAAAATAGAGGATATCTATCATTGATGGGAGCATTTTGATGGAATCCATATCCATTTGAATCTTCTGCACTGAGTTAGGAAAAAAGAAACTAGAGAAGGCTTTCCTTGTTGCTGGTAGAAAGACCACTTCGTTTGGTCTAGCTGGGGAAATTCCTAGGTACTGGGCAAACTGAACAGGCTCTGGCTTGCCAACTCAGCCTGTTATAAAGTGAGATCTGGGGTTCTCTTGCCTGAATTCTCCTTCCCTAAGTCTTGTGAATTCTTAGAAGTTTGAGAGTGACAAGCTGCAGTCAGAGGCACCCTGCCTCCATGCTGCTTACAGTGCCAAGATCCACATCTGATTCTCCTTTTGGTTCTACAATACACACAGAGAGACCTCACTCAGCCCCTTCAGGAAAGGACCTGCAGCCAGCTGCTCCACCGTGGCCAGCTGACAGTCCCCAGCTGTTGGATTCAGCAGTCACCCCTAGCACTGAGCTGAGGTCACATCCCTTGGGGTGAACTGTAGCCAATGACTGAGCGGGATGGTGGTAAGCGGGGCTGATCATTTCTGCCCATCGTGCAGCTCCACAGGTGGGCACCTCTCACTAGGAGCTTCTGCTCGGCCAGCTGTGATGCTCAAGTCTGCATTCCTTTCTGATGGCTGGCCCTGCCCAGTTTTATCTCCTCTCTACCCCCTTTCAAGGATGTTACACCTGTGTTATTATTTGGAGTTCAATTTAGGCCCCGCTAGAAGCCACTGAAGAACTAAACCATCTCTCCCCACCACAACTTCCATCTCCATGAATGCCATGTTAGCATGGTATCTCTATCTGCTTCCTGGAAAACCCTGCCTGAGCCTGATCTTTATCCCACAAGATGGCTTTTTTGGACCTCAACTTCTGGCTCCCTTCGGTAGGTATTTAATGAAAATATTCTGGTGCTTTGCTGAGCACCAGGACCACTCAGGCATTTTAACCACTGTGAGAAAATATCAGTCAGCTGTCAGGAATGACTGGGCTTGAAGGCTGTTAGGGCTTCTGAAGAAAGCTGGCCCAAAGCCTGGCTTCAGGATGGCCAGCACAAGTAGTAGAGTTTGGATCTGGAGTGGTTCCCTAAGGACTCATGGATTGAGCGCTGGGTCGCCAGCTGGTGGCACTATTGGGAGGTGGTGGAAACCCTGAGAAATGGGTAGAGTTTGGATCTGGACTGGTTCCCCAGGGCTCATGGATTTAAGGGCTTGGTCTCCAGCTGGTGGCACTATTAGTTGGTGGTGGAAACCCTGGGAGATGGGGCCCAGTGGGGAGAAGTACATAACAGGGGTGTGCCTTTAAAGGGGACATTGAAAGTCCCAACCCCTCGTCTTTCTCTCTGCTTCGTGACTGTAATAGGTGAGCAGTTTTGTTCCACTGTGCCCTCTCCACCACACTGCTCTGCTCACCATGACCCCAGAAACAATGGAGCCAAGCAACCATGCACTGAATCCTCCAAAATCATGAGCCAAAATAAATTCCTTCTCTAAAATGTCTTTCTCAGGTATTTTGTCATAGTGACAGAAAGCTGACTAGTACGACTAACCTTATAACTGGCAACCTGAAAAAATGCTCTGCTTTCTCCTGCATATCCCAGTGCAGAAATAAAAGCTCAGTCCAATAACAAGAACATGGATTGGGAGCCTGTATCGCAACAAGCTGAGGGTTACTAGCGCTCCAAGCCTTACAGGTCTTGGATTCTCAAGCCCGCCACCTATGTGCTCTTTGAAGGCCAAGATGTTGTCTTGCTGACCACTCTAGGACATAGAACTGCCTGGTACTGGGCTGCTGCTGCATGAATGCTTGATGAGTGAATGAGTGAGCCTCAGAGTTAGCATTTCATTACCATAACTCAGTGCTGCCCATTGCCCTGAGGATAAAATACAAATGCTTTTCCATGGCTGACAGAACAGTCACCAGCTGAGCAAAGTGGCCAGACCTTTACTCTGCCTCTCTCTTTTTTAAATTTTTTTAAATATTTACGTATTTGGTATAAGATACCTTGCTATGCAGCTCAGACTCACAGTGATCCTCCTGTCTCAGCCTCCTCAGCACGGGGATTACAGGCACATGACACCAGCCCCAGTCTTGGTGGTCGGCACAAGTCCTTGCACTTTCCAGGCAGGTGCTTAGACCATGACTATCTCCCTGGCCCTACTTTGCCTCTTGGATTGGCTGTGGCTACTACCTTTCAGTGGACCAATGAGAAGAGTTCCTGTGTCTTCTTCCTTTGGTCCCCTGCCCCTTCTACCAAGGACAGTGCAGGACTTTAAATGCCAAGTTCCCAGGCAAAAGACTGTAAACACCTCCAAGGCCACTTCCAAGAGCCTCATTAGCACTATCTCATGTCCCATGTGAAATTTATCATGTTCTGGGCACTATTTTACATACCGTAACCCATGTTAACTAACTGAGGCTCCCCACCATTTCCATGAAATACATATTATTCTTACCTTCCCTTGGCAGCCAAGAAAGCTGAAGCACAGAGAGGTCAAGTAACTTGGCCCAAGGACACACAGCTAGTAGACACTCTGCTTGGTAATCTGACTCCAGTATTTATGCTACCTCCTAGTAAACCAGTCCCCTGCCTACATGATTGGTGGTTGCACTGAGGCCTGGTTAAGAAAAGGGACTTGCGCAAGCAGAGGCAGTGAGTGATTTGGGTAAGTACTCACTAGGTGTCAAACTGAGGGCCGAGTGTGGTCCAGCCTCACAGTGCCCATGTGATGAAGACATGAGTGTCTTCCTGCTGCCACAGCGCACACTCAGTAATGGAAGGGCCAGGGCTTGACTCCCGGCACAGGAGTCAGAGCACTGTGCCCACCACTCAGGGCATAGCACTCAGCCTCTGGAGCTGTCCCTCCTCCCTCCTTGTTGTCCTTTCTGCCCATCACTCCTTCCACACCTTCCTTTCCCTTCAGCCGTCTGGCCCCATGCCCTGCATACCACCCGAGTGTCCTCTGCTGACTGTGGCAGTGTTCCAGGCCCGGACACCTTGTGTTACCCTCCCCTGCCTGGCTGCAGCCTAACTCTGTCACCCCTCTGCCCAGTGTCCCAGTGAGAGCTGAGAGCAGACCAGGCTGACAGACACATGCTGGCCCAGGCTTTGGGGTGCCTGCAATTTGGCCCCCAGGTAAGAAGGAATAAGCATTATGGTGCATCAGGGAGAAATACGGTCCTCACAAAGCTTCTCAGTGACCTTTTGTGTAAGTGTTGTAGATTTCACTAATTCTTCTGGAAAAGTAGATGAAGCCCAGCCAGATACAGATGAGGGTCCCTGGGAGCTTGCAGAGAATTTAAGTTGTGATCAGATGTGCCAGCAGAAGCCAGCATTGGGCTGGGAAAACCAACACCCCAAAAACAAAGAGGTAACACAAACGTGTCAACAAACTGCTTCAACAGGGCAGGACCCCTGGCACAGCCCTTGTTGACACAGAGCCACATGCCCTTTGCACACCTCCATTCTTGTGTCACATGGCAGGTGCTTCCTACTCCCCTGCCTGCCACTCTCTGCTACTCTGCCCTCCAGCCTCCTCCAGAATTGTGGCCTTTTCAAGCCCTGTCCCCAGTGTAGGGGCAGATTAGGTCTCATAGTATGTGGTATGCAGTGCAACACTTGGATTCCCTTGTTCAAAAAGCAGGACACAAGCTTTGCCTTGTCTTCCCCAAGCTCTAGTGCTTGACCTGTCTTGGGGACGTTTATTTGCTCTTTCATGAGGGACTCCCTCTGCCAGGGTGTCATCCTCAGAACAAACACAGAGCCTCATTGGAGCCCTGACCCACAGCATGGTGCATTCCCAATGCTCCTGTACCTCTGCCAGGCTCCTGCCAGGGGTAATCAGCAACAGTGAGAACAGCATGAGGGTTTTTGGCCAGGTGGCCAAAACCTCTCCCAGAGAACCTAGGAGGTGACAAGCTCCCAGAGTACACTCCAATGTCCCATTAGACTTCACTCACTTACAAAACACGATTTCAAGGATGAAATTAAGAAGTGCAAGATGGTGCCCACTGAGCATTAAAGCCCAAACAAGTAGCCCCTTTCTGCACAGGTTCTATACTGCGGCACTTCACCTCATTAACTCAACTAGATTGGACTGGGAGCTACCCAGAGGATAAGTAGAGCAGGCTTCTGAGAATGTTTGGCAAGCCTCAGGACAGTGGCTCGGAGGTCGATGTCTGGTCCCTCACCCAGTCCCCTCTGACATGGTGCCTTGCTGTCCTTCCTGCACTCCATGAAGTCAGCAGCTTAGCCCTCCAGTGCCATTCCTCCATTTTTGCCTAGGAGCCAGCTGATCATGTCCTGAATCCCCTGAACCTATGAGCTACATTAACCTCTCCTTGAAGTTAGGGGTGCCAGGTACTGTGTCTCAACAACAGGAAAACTGACTCACATATGCCCTGGCCAGGAGAACTCCCTTAGTCATGTATAGATGTCACCTCTAAAGTATGAGCAAACTTGTAGTCGTGGGCCAGCCAGCAACCAATGGGTAAGTGTCCCGGGGCCAGTGGCTTCCGAAGCACACCTGGACCCTTGCCCTTCTATGAGTACCTTCTTTAGTTGAAAAGGTAACCTAGGCTGGGCTTCGTGCTGCGCACTTGCAATCACAGTGCTTGAGGAGGCTGAAGCAAGACTGAAAGCTAGCCATCAGCCTGGGCAACTTAACAAGACCCTGTCTCAAATAAGAAAATTAAAATGGGCTAGAGAGGTAGCTGAGAGAGAAAGTCCTGTGTTCCACCCCCAGGACCTAAAAAAAAAGTTGGAACCCAAACTAAGACCCCTAACAGTTCAGGGCGTGCTATAACAAAGTCCTCTTAAAGGACCCCGGTATTATGGATTAAGGAGCTGCCTACTCCAAAACAACCTTATCTTAACTAACTACACTGATAACAGTCCTGTTTCCAAAATATGATCACATGTGAAGTACAACATATCTTTCGGAGGGAACACAATAAATGTAGCCATTTAAAAGGTTGGAGTGAAGAGGAGACCCTGACCCGTGCTTCTGAACAAGAACTCCATGTACCTGAGTCCCATGAAAGTCATGCTCAAGTGCAAATTCTGCCTCAGGGGATCTAGACAGGGCTTGGTAGTGTGCTTTTCTAACATACTCTCTGATGACTCAGATGCTACTTACTGGACCTGTCAAAGAGGTGAAGTGGCTTGCAAGCCTGTGTTCTTCTGTGACTTGGCCCTGATAAGCCATAGATTCCAATGGTGAGATCTTCCCAACCATGGAGAAAGAAAGAGGCACTTCTGTCCCTGTTTCAAGCAATGTTGGAGGCAGGCCATCACGTAGGCCACTGGCCAGTGTGACTTGGAAGCCATCAGGCAAGTGCCCATGTGTCTGGTCAATACTGTAAGTGTGACAGTGTTCCACAGCACTGACCTGAACCATTTCGGACTTTCTCAGGACATAACTGAGGGCATGGCAACTGGTAGTTATCAATGATTTTTACCAGAAGGCTTTAAAACCTGAAATATGCTGTTCAAATATTGAGATACAGACATTTGGTGACTCCAAGCGCATTAGGAAGTAAGCAATAAATCAAACCAACACATATCTATGGAAGGCTCAAAACAAACCAGCAACTTAAGCAAGGATTTGTTCTGACCCCAGAGTTAACTAGATTTCAGCAAGCTAAGTGACTTACAAGACACTAGCAGGCAGAACCCAGCTCTGTTGCAAGGAGACTTCAGATGTATCTGGTTATGCCTCATTTAGGTTCAAGGATTCAGCTTTACTAAGTGTATCAGTCAGCTAATTGTGTAATAATGCTGACTGACAAACCATCCCAGAATTCTGTGCAGATAATCCCTGTCTCACAATGGCTCAAATTAATGATTTTTTGACACTACAATGGTGTGAAATAATATACATTCAGTAAAGCAGCACTTCAGATTTTGGGTTTCAATCTTTTCTGGGCTCTTGAGGTGCCAGGCAGTCAGCAGTGAGCTGAAGGTCCCAGGTCTTACACCATCACCAGGAACAGCGACTGGTCACTCCACAGTGTGCATGCATTTTGACTTACTTGGAATGGGCTTAGCAGGATTAACTCCAGTGAAGTCAAGGAACATCTGTAGCTTACCATAAACCTATTTAATTTTCTTGTTCAGGAGTCTCCAGGGGAAGGTCTGCTTCAGAATCCTGAGTGGAATTGAATGGCTCCTTCTCTCTTTCTTTGGACCCACCATTGCCCAGGATAGATAGCAGCAGTAGGAGCATGAGCTGTCCCTTAAGACCTGGACTCAGAACTGCCACTATATCACTACTGCTTGTGCTCCGTTGGCCAAAATAAGTCACATGACCAAGCCCAGTGCCAACAGGTGGGGAAACCTATTCTATCTAATCACAATGGAGTTACTGAAAGCCTCAGCACAGCCTGCCACTTTGAAGGGTGACCACCTCTAGGCTCCTGACTTCTCTCTTAGCAGCTCATCCTCAGCGAGTAGTGAGCCACCTGCGTACCTTGTATTGATGTCCTTTGTGTTTACTCTCCATATCACTCAGTTTTGCATTACCCAGTGATGAGTATTCTATGCATGCATTGTTCTCAGAACTCACTGTTAGGCAGACAATGCATGAAGCAGCTCAAGCAAGGAGCCACGCTGGAGAGTCACTAATGAAGAGGAAAGTCCTCATTAGGTGGTTAGAATAACTAATGACAACTACTGAGATTGCACAACCAATGGTGCATTTTAGTAGGATTTGTATCATTTTAGCCTAAGGTGGTATTAGTTTAGGGACTCAAGAATACACTCAATTTTATTTCCCTTTGGCAACTTGATTTTAGCCAGTGAGAAGTAGCCCTAAGGGACGCTTCCCAGAAACAGAATATTCTTTCATAAGACAGAAGAAGGCAGTGCTAGGGCTGGAGAAGGGGACGGGCCCTGGAGCAGGGAGATGTCTGAAAACAGGCAGAACTAAAGACCTCTATTGTGCTTCATGCATGGACAGCCCAGTGAGGGCAAGGGAAGAGATGGTTCTCATGGGCTCATATTCCTCCTGGGGCCCACCTCAGGGGGGAGCCACTGCATCTTGTGTTCTTTCTCCAGACTCGGTGTTGAGCTGCTTTCACTCTCATACCTGCCCATCCCAGATGGTCTAGAATCGAACTTCCCTTCCCACACCCTGTTGTGGCAATGTTGTCCAAATCCAAATGTGTACTGGGATCCTGTGACCTCACAGGAAGGTAAAATAACACAACAGAGGAAGCTGTCAAAGGTCAAAGCTAGAGGCTTTGGGTCAAATTTAGGTAGGACCAACACCCACCTCACCATTTACTAGCTGGGTCCTGAGGCAGGAACCTAAGACCGAGGGCAGGATGTTTAATGCTTTGGGATGCTGTTTCTTCATCTGTCAATTTGGAATAATAACACAATATGCACAACAAGTTGCTAATATCTATATCTCATGTGGCATTTTGCAAAGAGGTGTCTGCCCTACCTCTGGTGCTTGACATTCATTTAATAGGAGGAACAAGATGGATCTGGAGTCCCTTATCTAGACAAGGGAAACCAACAGCTTGCAGAATTCTATATTGTTCAGATTTTAGGAAGCTCTTATGGTACACTGACCACATTTTATAGGAAACCCCAGCCATGTCTAGGACAGCATCTCATAATCAAACACATTAACATTTCTACAGCAAATTCTCCAACAAGCACATTAACTGAGGTTAGAAGTGACCTGAAGTAGCCTCACATAAATAGCCTTCCCCAGCTGCAGGCCAGGTTCTACCATCAAGGGAGTTTGGGGCCAAACCTCAGGATAGGTACTCTGGGGATTTCATGCTGCAGGTGAGTAGCTTTATTAACAGTCCTCAGTCTTCTGCCTGTGGTGACAGGCAGGACAAGGAGGACAAGGAGCAGGTAGCAGTGAGCAGAGGGCCTTGGGAGGGTGGAGAGTGGGTGGAAGGCTGGCCACCAGGCAGAGGTTAGTGGGACAGAAAGCAGCTGGCCGGCTCCTGCATTTCCAGTAGCATTATTTTGCTCCCCAGAGGCCTCAAAAGTATTCATTCCCAGGCCCCATCTCTCAGTCACTGAGTAGCTGAATAAATGGAAGGGAGGCAGTGAATGAATAAACAAACAGTGGAGAGAGGAGAGCAGCCGGGCTCTGTACCGGAAGAAAGATCCCCACTTGTCAGTTTCCTCAGGGCATTCTAGAAGGTGTGCTGGCAGCCCAGGGGATACCCTGACAGGAAGTGCTGGTTGAGGTGAGCATCTATCAGGTCACCAGCCACAGGGCAGGACAGCCAAGGCTGGACTGGGCTGACCTCAAACAAGAGGACACTGGCCTACGGGTACGGTTTGGCACTTTAGCCCTGGAAGTCTTAAAAGCCTAGGAACCAAATCATTGTTTTTCCCAGCTTGGTTACTGGAGTCTGGCTAGCAGCCTCCACTCATACATCAGTAGTGACGCTGTCTGTGTGTCAATGTGTCTGTGGGTCTGTGCGCATGCACCCATGTGTATTGTACCCATGTGACAACAGAGCAAAGAAAGCAATTGTTTTCTCTGCACGCAAAGGGAGCTGAGCTGAGGGGAAAGAGAGGAGCGTGTCCTCCTCCCTGTGTCTTTTCTTATTTTGCATTTCTCATTACATCCTCATGTCACGGGGCTGCTGGCTGATTTATAATTTATTGGTTTAGTGTCTCGCAGCAGGGAAAGGATGCTACGCTATATTTTTCAGGGACACTCAATTCAACTTTGGTGAAGCAGCCAGGGCCACAGCTGCAAGGGACAAGGAAAAAAGATGTGTTTGAGGAGGAGGCCGGAGAGCACCGTGCCAACAAGCATGTCTCCGCAAAACACTGCCCACCGTCACAGGCACTGGCCTGCACAGGGGTTTTGTTAAGCGGAGGTTTTCTAATTGGATTTTGGAAATCCAATCTCAACCAGGCACATAAACACATCTACAATTCTGGGCACCAGGCTCCAAGCACTTGGCAGAGTCCTGCTTTGCTGTGCTTCCCATGGCAGACCCTGAGACTGGGGTTCACGCTAAAGTAGTTTTATTAGATTCTGCCAGGAAAGTGGGATGGGGCGCTATATTCATTTGCTAGGGCTGCTGTGACAAAGTACCACCCACGGAGAGGTTTCAACACCAGGACTAAGCTGTCTCACAGGCCTGCAGGCTGGAAGACCCCAGAAGGGTCAGTAGGGTTGCTTTGTCCTTGGACTTCAGCTGGGAATCTGCTCCCCAATTCCCCTCTACCTCCAGGTGGCTTGCTGGCCATCTCTGGGGTCCCTTGGTGTGCAGGAGTGAGTACCACCCAAACTCTACCTTTACATCCCTGCAGCCTTCTCCTTGAATGTGTATCTGGATCTAAATTCTTCTTTTGATGAAGACACCAGTCACTCTGGATTAGGGGCCACCCTCATCTCGGTTACCTCTTTACAGACCAGCTTCCAAAAAAAATAACATCTTCAGTACCAGGGTCTAGAGGTTTGCCATATGAATTTGGTTGGGGTACACAATCCAACCCCTAATAGGAAGTGAAGAAATAATGAAAGGAAAGGAGGGGGGCAGGCAAGGGTGGAATGTCCAATAAAGTCCCACAGAGAGAAATTTGAGTTCAAGCCCACAAGGAGATTCCTGGAGCCAGGTCACCTCCAGAGATTTCCTAACTGGAAAAGAAGGAAGCTGAAGGAGGCTCCACAGGAACATAATTTCCTCTGTGCTCCCAGCCTCCCTTGCATATAGGTAACCCAAGTACTGGCTGTTGGGAACAAATGTGAGCGGAAGACAGTGTGGAGAACTGACACCAGAAATGACTAATTGCCTCTGTCAAGTCAATTCCTGCAAGCAGTGGACACATGTCCATTCTAGAACCTAGAGGGACACAAAAACACAAAGGTGAGCACGTGAACTCCCCCCAAAAGCCTAGGCTGACATTGATCCTGAAAAGTCTGTTATCTATTTCTAGATTTTTATCGATTTAAACAGAATGAGGGGCGGGTGGGTGAAGTACAGGCAAACAAGAGAACTGGCTGCTCTTGTGTGAAACAGAGAAAAGGAAATACACTTTGGGAAAAGTGGTAATGATCGACTCTTGGGGTTAGAATCACAGTCTTTGATTGAATAACATGGCAGGGTTTTGATTCAATAGTAATCTGATTTGGGTGGCACACCAATAATAAATTCTCCAGCAAACTGAAAAATTCTGTAGGGTAATGGAAAGCATTCGAACCCCATGGTTTTCATTGAATTAAATATGAAAATGTATCATACAATCGATATTGCAATATTTGATTCAATCAACATTTCGGGATGGGAACCGCTTTCTCCCATTTGTTTTTATGCTGTCGTGAAATATTTCAATTTGCTTCAGAATTTATTATTGACAAATCACCCTAACAGCCGTTGGGGGTTGGGGCAGGGAGCCTGTCACTGAGGATTGGCAGCTGAGAGATGTTGGGCCCAGAGAAATGGCCAGGGACTGGAGAATATGCCGATGAAATTCCCGAAAAGGGCTGATTATGTACAATAGAGGGAGGGGGAGATGGGGACATTTGTCACTAAGAGAGAGGACATGAGATGATAGCACTGCTATTCCTCTAGTTGGGGACTATGCTAAGCAATGAGGGGTCACATTGACAGGTGAGTGGGACCCCTTCTCCTCTGCTCTGTGTCCCAGGTCTCCGTGAGGATAGCGCTTCCATGCAGACTCTAGCACATTGTCCCATACCTTGCGGTAAGTGTCATGGTGCTATGGAGAAGACATAGCACATTACATTTCATGCTCTAATCAGCAACTAGTAAGTGAAAGTTATCGATACAATTATTATGTCAATTGGCTGTTGCTGTGTAGTAAAGTTGTACTCTAAAATTTAAGACTTAAAGCACTCATGAGTCTCCTGGTCAGTTCTTAGGTCCGACGTGGGCCCTGAGGACCCTGAGTAGGCTCACAGAGATATCTGTGACTAGTCAGGGGCTCCCCTTTGGCTGGTTAGTCCCAAGGGGTTCCACCCACATGTCCTGAGGTTAGCTAGCTGGTGGCATTGGTGGTGACAGCGCTACCTATTTCTCAGGACCCAGAAAACTAACGGTAAGATATAACATGGCAGCTGGAGTCCAAAAGCAGAGTGAGCCCCAAACTGAACACACCATTTAAAGGTCAACTTGCATCATTCTTGGGAGCCATAGACCCCAAATTGGCCAGTGCAAACTATGCTAAGAACTTGGATTGGAGAGGTACCCCAAAGTGTCACCTCCAGATGCACAAATCTATAACAAGGCCATGGATTATGGAAGGAGATGAATCTGCAGCTCCTTTTCCAAATGGCCATAACAATTATGATTATTGTCATTTTTTCTCTGAAGGTACCTTTTATCACATCTTGTGCAAAGCTGTAGACATGAAACACTCCTTGAGGGAAGGATATCTTTGCATCTTTTTTTATCCAACAAGCTAGGAAATGGTGTAAAAATGCTTTCAAAGTATATCGTGTAAGTGTAATTATATAGTGTTATAAAAAAGAAACTTCTAGAAATACATTCACATAATGAGCGGAGCCATCCAAATGGCAGGTCTCACAGGGGTATTTGCATTTCTAAGCTAATGGCAGGAGACAGAAACTCTGGGGAGGATTTTTAATCACTGGTAGGTGGCTATTTTAAACAAGACTCTCCCATATTCCTCAAATTGCACCATTAGACAACTTGCAACTCCACTTATAAATGTGACCACCCCAGCTGTGACTGCAGGGAAAGGTGGTAGCTGATAATGCTTCCTCTGCTTCTCATGTAAACCCACTTGGAAAGAGACAGAGCCAGAAGAGTTCGTGGAATAGAGAAAAGTGTTGAGAGCGAGGTCAGATTGGTATTGCTGAGGACATGGTCAGCTCACCCACTCGACCCCCTACTAGGGGTCAGTACCTGTGGGCACCAGGGACACAGCGGTGAGCAAGGAGAGCATCTACTCCCCTAGAGGCCCTGTCCCATCTGATCCCAAGATATCAAAGCCAGAGAAGGCAAGGACAGACTGCAAAGTACCCAAGTCCGAGCTCTCAGTGACATGATGTGAAGTCTGTTCCCTCTCAGCTTCTCCCAACCCCAGGCACTGGAGGCACCCGCATTGTGCCAGGCAGAACAGCACAGGCATCAGCCTCTCAGGAAAGAAACCCTGTTCCTCAGTTTCCCCAGGAAGCCAAGCAACCCAGGACTTGCCAAACCTATGTACCTTTCACTGTTGTGGGTACATGCATGAGTGAGTGCATTTAATCGCCACAAGCCTAGCATGGCTGTATCAATCAGCTGCAGCTGTGCAACAGATCTTCACGAAGTTATAGTGGCATGAAACAATCAGCCTTGATTTCTCAAGCATCTGCAGACTCTCTTCCACTGATCAGGGCCAGCACAGCTGGGTAGCTCTGCAGCTCTTTGCCTGGGCATCCTTGTGCATCTGGTGTCACCATGGGTGATCCAATCCAAGCTAACTGCAGCTAGGTGAGTCCTTTCAAGTTTGTGAACCTCATGGTCCAGCAGGCATGCCATTACGTCTACAGTAAAGCCTAAGAAAGCAAGCTCCACTGCACAAGCCTGCGTTAAGCCTTCTGCATGTATCTTAGTTGCTAGCATTCCACTGGCCAAATCAAGTCATATGGCTCAGCCTTTCCTCAAAGGGGTGGGGAAAATCACTCAACAGAAAGTAGTAACTTCTCAAAGTTACAAGGCAGAGAGTATCAGTTCTGGAAGAATTCAGGGAGAATTCAGGCAGAATTGAGACCAATAACATAGTCTACCTCAAGGAAGTGGCATACTTATCATTAAGCTCAGTTTGCAAATAAAAAACTACAGAGTTTAGGGTACTTACTCAAGATAACACAGCTCAGAATTGATGGATCCACATGTTGATCATCCGTTCTGGTCCACACCTCCACCATTTCATTTCTTAATGCTGGCCTAAGCTAAAGAGAAATCTCAGAGGATGGAAGTTATAGACCACGTCACTGTCAGAAAATCATCCAGGAATATTTTCTTCTTGCAGCTTTTGGCTGGCATTAAACCACAGTGTGGTCAAGGTCAGACTCCTGGCTAAATACCCAGAGTTCATGGCTTCCATGTTACATTTGGACATGAAACCATGTGCTTTAACAATTAGCTGTGCAGTGTTTGACATCTGCAGAAGCTGAGGAGCCTACTGAGGCCACAGATGATCTGAAAGCCTGTCCCTATCTTTGGGGAAAAAGAGGGTGTGCAGATTGGGGTTCCATGGCGGTACCATCACACCAAGCCAAAGTTTTACTCGAAAACCTGTTTGGTTCCTTTATGCACAGAAAAGAAAAGCTGTCCCAAAGTCCTGTCACAGACTATTGCATTTAAGCCTTCTTTTGAGCCATGGAACCTTTGAGAACTGATGCACATTAAGGGCCTACCACTTGTGAAAAGGTGCAGACCCCAGAATTCTCCACAGAGATGTGAAGAAACACAAGGGCATCCAAGCCCCTCGTCTGTGATAGAATCAGACTATCATTTTAGGCTGCATAACTGTTAAAGCAGATGTGCACTTCAGCCCCACAAGTCTCAGTGAAGAACTCATTCCTGCCTCACACTGAGCCACAGGACTTCATAATAAATAATCAAAGGGCAACTTGGGGCAAAATACTCCCCTGGCTTGATTCCAAGTCAAGAAAGAGCATCATCCTCTCACAAAGATGCTTCTGTGCCCCATTCTAGCCTCATCCCAGCTACTTCAAAGGTTTCTCTTTGAGGGAAGAAGCCTCCAATTCACATTGCTCCTGTCCCATAGGCAGCAAGAAGGCACCAGCATGGCAGCCTCACTTTCCCCAGGAAGCCACACATGCAGGATGACTCCTTTCTGGCTTGAGTCTATCTGGGGAAGTTGTGGGGCTTTTCTGCAATGTGAGGTAGTGGGACGAAGACATTAAGGACATGGATTCTGGGGCCACAAGCATGAAGATTCAGGTCCATCTCTGCTTTGTTTCCTTCTCCTTCCTCTTTCTGCTCTACCTCCTGCATGTCCACTTCCCTCTCCTCCTTCTCATCCTTTTCTCTTCTTCCTTCTTTTTCCTCCACTTCCTCCTCTGCTTTCTTCTCCTTCTGCTTCCTTCTTCTTTCTCCTTCACCTCCTCCTCATCCCCCTCCTTCTTTTTCTTCCCCTCTCCTCCCTTCCAACTTCCCTCCTTCTCTGTCTCTCTCATCTCCTCCATCTTTCTTTCCTCCATCCCCCAACCCTCCTTGCAGTCTCCCTCCTTCAGTTCTACTTGTCTCTACTTCTGTGCAATTCCATGGGTGCCCCATCATCTTCTGCCTCAGACAGCTTCTCTCCACAGGAAGAAATAATGGTAAAAAAAAAAGACCACCTACTCTCACCCTTTACCAGTCTCCGTTTTCCCTCTTATGAAGGCCTCCTGATTAGCTGTATGAGGGTCATGTGACCCCCCATAAAGCAATTGTGTTGTACTAGAAAGCAGTCTCCTGGGATTGGCCAGACCAGAGCCCTGTGACCACTCCCCCAAGACCATGGAAGATGATAGAAGGGAGTTCTACAGCTGGTAGACAGGTGCATGGAAGACAAGAACAGCAGGTACTGCAATTATTAAGTGTTTTTAGGAGAAAGAGCTCCTTAAAGTTCCTTGCTGGACTGGCTGTTGGGACAGGATGCTGTGGGGATACTACTTATCACACTGTCATGTTTCTCAAACACTAGCATGCTTCACAATCCCAGGAAGGGCTTGTATAAACACAGATTGCTAGGCCAGGTCCCTAGAGAGCAGATGCAAGACCGCACATTTCTACCAATGAAAACAACATGGGGAGAGAGGCCCAGATGAAAACAACAGTGGTGGTCCAGGCAGCCCTTTAAGAATTACTAGAAAAGTACCTATTACCCTCTCTAAAAAGACCCATAGAGAAAATTCTATCTGACCTCAGTCTTATGCCAAGATGAGTGTTACTTTTGACCAATGTGCTTCTTTTGATTTGTGCAGACACCTTGAATCATAAATCATGCTTCTCTCTCTGCACTGGCTACTGCAAAGCTGAGCTGAGAGTGTAACCCAGTTCTATCCTGTCTATAGGGCCACAGAATAACACCTAGAATAATGTTTGACTGAATATCTGGACTCCCCAGGGCCTATTCAAGTTGACACATACAATTGACAATCAGAGATATCCTTCTTAATTAGCATAACTATTTTATCTCCTAACTGAATCCCTAGTACCAAGCCCCTCATTCGTCATTTGGTAAGAGATCAGTAAATGTTGAAAGTGAATGAAGGATCAATGATATTTTCAATGCTCTGAAAGGACTTTGACATTTAAAAAAACCTGAGGTAGTTCCCTATAATGAAAAGTGGGGAATTACACCCTAATTCTCTCAAAGATTCTCATTTTTAATTTATTATGTCTCTTTAAAGTCATCAGTTGAGAGCTTTGGTGGTTTTAAGTTTCTTTCCTCCTCAAATAACTAAGGCTATGATGGAAACATATACTGCTTTAGTTATTTTTCTCAGTGTTGGGACAACACTGAAAGCCAAAGGAGGAGAGGTTTATTTGGGTCACAGTTTGCAGAGGTTTCAGTCCCTAATTGGCTGGCTCCAAGGCAGGGTGATTTCACAGAGAAGAGCAATTCATGGCAGGCAGAAGACAGCAAAAGCAAGATGGAAGAGAAGATTTTCTCTGTCCCATACATTGTATGCAGGGTATGCACCTTAGAGCAGGTGTGGCACTCACACCATTAATTCCAGCACTGCACCATCAACCATTCACAAACTCTAGATTCAACCACTTCTGAAAAGCCTGCCTCCCAAAGACTGCATGAGGCTTTGGTGTAATATCTAGACACAAACTCATACATACTTTTGAAAAAAAGACAATAATTTCACTCTCTGTTCAATCTCTAAGCCTCAGAATACCTGGCTCTCAAAGATCATTCAGATGGTCTGAGAAGACTAGACTAAAACCCCGCATATGAATCCCTGCACCTTTTCTGGCTGGAGTTGCCCACATACAAGGTTGAACATCCACAAAACCCAAAGCAGGAAGTTCCCACTCCACTCCCCAGCCTGGCACTTGTCTTTGGTCTTGCCAGGAAGGCTAGAGGCACATGTTTCTAAAGATACCCACTGATGAATCTTCTCCACTTGATCACCTCGTATAGTGGAAGCTCATATGATGGATGGCTATATTCCAAGGTGGTCCCAACACGAATACATGAGAGAAGGCATTTGAAAAGATATTTTGGTTCAAGTCCTAAAGTAGGTCATTCAAAACGTGAAGCAATTCTATGGCAAAGGTGAGGAGGACAACCAGCAAGTCAGCAGTTCTCGGCTTTACTGCATTAGGCCTCAGTTGTCATTTCTATCATCTGGATATGATCCAACAGTGCTGAGATTATTCAATAATACCATGAGGTTGTAGGAAGCACAGAGATTTAGGAACCAGCCAGACAGGAACTCAACTCCTGGCTCTGCCTCTACTGGCTGTCAGACCTTGAGCCGTGGTTTCCCTTTGTCAGGCTGGACATGATGGTTCCTTCAACAGAGAGCTGGGGGCAGGAGGATTAAATGACACACAGAACACCTGAAAACCCACATGCAGTGGATGCTGTGCCAGTTTCACCCCTTCTCTTCTCCTGTGGGTGCCAGAGAAATGGATCATTCCCTCCTGATGACAAGTTGGTGACAGCACCAGCACCCACATCTGCAAGTAGCACCAATGGACTCCTTACCTGGTTTCAGATGCTGTGAGACAGCAGCCCCATCCCCGCACCCCTGGGACATTCAGATAAAGAGAATGAAATAGGGACACATGCAGAGATGCTCCCAGATAGAAAGAACCATGAGGAGATGTCAAAGCACCTAGACACGAGGAACACCAGAAAGCTATTTCCACTCTTAGGATAGGAGGAGGGAATAATGCTCCACAGAGCCCAGGGAGAGCTAGGACCTCAGAGGGGTGCTCCACAGGACCAGGAAGGAGTGAGAGGCAAGGAGATGCGTGGGGAGGGAGCAAAGAGGAAGGCCCAGACCTCTTTCTTTCCTTCTGCCTCTGATCTCTTACTCACAGTTGCCTGCATCCAACTGCAAGTTGACCTTCCCACTGGCTGAATCCATCCGAAAGCTGGTCACCCACTGGCCAAGCCCAAATGCATGAGGAGCTAGGTGAAGCAGTCCACAGAGCTTGCACTCCAGAATGCAAGAAAATGTTTGGGGCCAGCCTGATAGCTCAGTGGACTAAAGTGCTTGCTTAGGCACAGTGCAGTGGACAGGGTTCAATGCTGGGTCTGCTGTGCTGGGCCTGCCCCTGAGGCTCCCTGAGAAGGCAATTGAGACTGGTCATGGTGGCACACACCCGAAATCCCAGCACTTGGGAGGCTGAAAACAGGAGGATCACTATGAGTTCAATCTGTACAGTGAGACCCTGTAGACCCTGTCCTAAATACAAAAGAAAAGAAAAAAGAAAAAAAAAAAGAAAATGTTTGCATCTGAATCTCGGAGGTCAAATAAATGACAGCAAACATGGAACTACACCCTGATGTTTGCTCTGAAGCCACTTCTGGACACCCGCTGCTCCTTTCACTCCTCTTTGCTATCCTCAAACCCCTATGCTTAAATGATTCTCTGGCCTCAGCCTTCCAGGTAGGTGGGACTGCCAGTGCATGCCACTGTGCCCTTCCTGCTGCTCCTTTTCAGGAGTCACACTTACCTTTGAATGTGCCTCAGCAGCCCCAGGAGCACTTGGCAAAACACAGATGGCTGGGCCACCTCCCCAGCGTGGCTGATTCCACAGGTCTGGAGTGGTGTGGAGAATGCATTTCTAGCAAGCTCCCAAGCAACACTGATGCTGCTGGTCTGTGGCCACATTGTGATGATCTGCATGATACCACGACATTGTTGGATAGCAGCTTCCCTGTGCCCTTACTCAGTGGTTAGCCAGGTACCCGGTCACCACAGGGCAGCTCCCCCACCAGCACCACTGTGCTCTCCAGAGCAGTGGGCAGCCAACAGCTACAGAGCCATGAATCAGTCCTCATCCTGTCTCTGTTGCCTGCCTTCACTGTCTGTCTTCTCTGCCTGGTGCCTGTTCGGGCTCCTGGCCAGCCTTCCTAGTTGCCCTGCTGTAGACACTGCACCCCCAGACACATGCACATACACACGAACATACACATACTTGCACTGTGCGTGCGTGCATACACATACCGATTAGCTGCTGCACCTGCATGCCTGGCCCATTTCCTATGGGAAGATGAGTCAACCACTCCTTGGGGCCCTGTGCCATCCTGCGCTCAGGCCAGGAGGTCACAATTCCTGGTCATGCGACACTATCTCTCTGCAGGTAGTCCTGCCACTCAGTGACTTTCCCTAACATCTTTGTTTTAGAGGAAATGAACACAGAATGCTGCTGGGCCCCTGCCAGACTTGGGTTAACAATGGCTCCTCCCCAGCCTCCCTATGGGCTGAGACCTAGCAGAGAGCTACCTTGCTCTCTTTCCTCCAGTCCTCACCCTCCTCTGCCCCTCCCCTTTCCTCTGCTCCTGCCTTGAAAATGTCATTCTCACAGCAGCTCCTCAGTGCCTTGGGTCACAAATGAGAAGCCCCAGGGTGTTTCAGCAGTGGGAAAGGCCTGTTACTAGAGCCCCTTCTTTTTGGTAATCCCCACTCATGTTCACACAGCTCATGCCCCTCCCCAGCCCCACCAAAATGCAGCCCAGGACCAAGTGCTGACCAATCAGCACTGTCTGTCCTCCTGTTAACAGAGCTTGGGTCAGGCCATGCCTGGAGGATGCCTCCCTAATGGCCAGCAGACATGGCAAGGCCAGCCTGCTAGAGACCCCTTGCCAGACTTCTGAGAGCCAAACGCAAGAAGCTCTTGAGTGACTTGAACGTGGTGAGAGTATTCGTGTCTTGCAGAACTCAGCAAACACAGAACTCCTGGGAGAGAGAAGCTGTTTCCCATTCATCGGTCACTAAACTGGGAGGCAGTGTAGCCAGCCACTTTTTGTGTGGCATAGAGAGACACTTTCATACAGCAGCAGCAGCAGCAAAAACAGAAGCACAGCAGAGAGAAAACAAGTCAAAACTAGCCAAAGAGAAGCAGAGAACGGTGCTAGTTCCCTGTGTGTCATTAGATTCATCCATGTCTGAACTCCTAGCCATCCCAGCATCCTTCAGTGAGACTGAGTGAGCGCAGTCCTGAGGTGAAGCCTGCTTGCCTCATGATGTCCAAAGACATCTACACCTACTCCATATTCACACCACACACACATCACACATGCATCGACACATACTGTATATACACACCTCAGCCCCTCTGACACACAGACATACATATACACACAGTCACCCACATCTATGCACATGTGTATATATATACACATGCATACACTTGCCACCCCATATGTGCATGCTTATATACTCAAACATGCATAAACACACATAGGTGCACTCTTTTATTTGTATACATGCATACGCATCTGGCCATAGCTCCTTGTAAGATTCCAGGTCATAAAGCAATCCCAGGGTACTGGCCACCTTTCCTTCCTCACTGATTGCCATTGCTATCTTCCCCCAGTCACGCCAGCCCAGCACAGTTGGACCACCCTCCCCACCCCTTCTCCCACTGCAGGCTTGTTTTCTTTTACCAAGTGATTTTAGGTTCTCATCTGTCATCTTAGGTCATTAGTACCAAGACAGAAGGCCAGAGAAGCTTACCCCACACAGCCATCCCATTAACTAATTGCAAAAGCTGCCCATACCATATCATATTAATCCACGGAAGCAGCCCCCCTGGCCTGTGCCTCGTTTCCTGAGTTGTGCTGATAAAAACGACAAGCCACCTGCTACTGCCATGGATGACACAGCCATGATGGATGATCCATGTCCTAGAAGGGTGGGGGTCAGCTGCAGAGACTCATATGTCAGACATAGAAGAGGGTTGAGAGGTGGACAGGAGTGAGTGGCCAGCTGCCATGGTAATTGCTCCCCATACTGAGCAGGATCCAAGACTTCCTATGTCCCCAGATACCGCTGCCAAGGTCTGTCCTCCCTAAAAGACTGTACCAGGGAGACAGGGCAGCTGAGGACCAGGGCAGGTAGGAAAGCCAAAAAGTCCCCCAGCTTCCTCTCTCCAGCAGCCATTCATTTCAACTTTTCAGCTGCTGGTCACTGACTTAGCAAGTTCAAGGGTTTTTCATGGATCACTCACAGACTGCAGGCAGAGAGCCCTTCTGATGGACAACCTGCAATGCAGGAGAGCTGCAGGAGCTCCCCCTTCCCCAGGGGGTGAGGCCACTTGTACAGGGACTGTCTGATGGCCTGTTTTGCAGTGGGTCTGCTGATGAGCGTGGCGCAAGCATGCATGCACATCTTGCTCCTCCACTTTCAAGACCAGAACAAATAGCCTGATTGACAAACCTCTGTAGTTCATGGGAACAGGGCCTGTGCAACAGCCGTGGCTCTGACTATAGTCAGCTGACCCAATCTATTTATCATATTTAGAATATATTCCACTTTCCATATGTGGAGTTAGGGCCTCCTAGATCTGATATGCAAATTAGATATGATGGTTTACAAATGAACAGAGGCTTGGCACTTTCTAAAAATTACCACTAAAAACGTGGCCACCGTGGCACTGATTAGAAGGAGGGAAACTGGAAGCAATAAAGGCATGTGATCCAGAGCTACCTTCCATCCATAGCTGAGAGGCATACCCCTATTCTCCCAGCCTTCCTACATTGCCATATGCTCCTGTCCCCTGACGTATTCCCTCCTTCACTAGGGGTACAGAATTGCAAGTGATTTCTCGAGTAGAACAAGGCAGCTCCACTTGCAGAGTCCCACAGGCTGCTGCCTTCAGCAACAAAGGATGAAGATTCTACTGTGGATAAGAGAGGTCTCTGCACAGTGATGGGTGATGTCCCTCGCAGCTATCTTTGGGGGCAAGCAAACATCTGTAACCTACTCAATGGGATAATCATGAATCGGTGACACTAAAATTAGCCTTCCGTGATCAGCCTTGAGCTTGAGATGGAACAGTAAGTGCTATGCTAGAACCCACGACCATGCATGCATCTTTACAGAACCTCCTTTCCCCCTCATTCAATCCTCCAACCCCTTCTTTGGGCAGGGAAGTGTATTCAGAATGACAACAAACTGGGTCTGCCTCAGTCTTGAGCCTTGACATATAGCTCAGAAATTGCTGTGTGAGCCAGGCATGGTGATGCATGGGCGTAATCCCAGAACTCTGGGATTATGAGGCAGGAGTATCACAAGCTCAACCCCAGCTGGACAACTTAACAAGATTCTACCTCAAAATACAAAGGTAATGAAAAGGCTGGGAATATACCTCAGCCTTAAGGTCCTGAGTTCAATTCCTAGTACTGTGGGGGAAAACGTCCCTATGTGGGTCAGACGAGGGAAGCACATCAAACCGCATTTTCCTCAGGAAACTCCCAATAAGACATTTACTGTGCAGGCTGTGGCGATGTATAGCAGGTTCCACAAGGCATCCTGGAGAGTGGTCACATCTCACAGGCTAGATGCATGCCAGCAGGGGAACCAGAACAGCTAGACCTCACCACTGAGGCTCCTGTGCATGGTGATCAGGCTCTTTTGCATTGCCTGCTCTGGCTTCTGCAGCCTGCTGCATTGTTTTCTGGGATAATATTGTAGAAAAAAACCTCATTTCAGTTCAAAGTTCTGCAGATTAATTTGAAGCCAATGTCTTACCCAGTTTCTTTATATCACTGGAGAAAAGAACATGTAATCACATCTTCTCCAAAGGCAGAGTGGGAGACTTCAATAACAAAGTTATATTTCATATGGCAATCAGGGAAAACCACCCTTTTTTCCCCAAGTATCCTTGTTTATTGTTCTGTTTCTACGAATATGCAGAAGAGACATCTCCAGGGCAGCAGGCACATTTTCTGTAGAATTTTTAAAAATGGCATTCAAAACATCTTGCCAATGGTTAGACAAATGTGGGCCAATACCCAACATGCAAATTGTGGTGTCTGACATCAGGAATGGAATGGAGTATTGTCCCTGAAAAATAAGATGATGTGTGAAGAGATTTCAACAAAATTCAGCATGAGATTCTGAAGAAGACAAAGCAAATGTAACATTATGGTACCTGATTTGCATTAAGGAGCCATGCAAGCCTTCACTATCCATCCAGTTCTCAAGGAAATCCCAAGTCCCCTCTGAGTTTTGTCTTAAAGTGATTCATGGTGACCAGGCAATGTTTTTAATTACCATGTTCCTGTACACTTCTGTATGGTCCCATTGTCATCCTTCCAGCAGACACAAATATGACTTCTTTGGGGTTCCCTATGATCTGCACGAGGACTGCAGCTGCTAATGAGGGCCAGGCAGGCCCCCAGCCAAGGAGGCTGCCGATTATCAAGCCAAGAAACATTCTGACTCAGAAATTAATGAGATAGCAAGGAGACCAAAACAGAGTAAGAATGTGGAGCACAGAGCGAAGGACAGAGGCCACCAGGATGACCTTAGGAGGGAGAGCAATTGTCATTCTATCAGAGCAGAGCAGAGCACTCACAGCTCCTAACAAACTGGGTAGCAGTCTCCATAGTGGTGGTGTGGGAGCAAACCAAGTTGTTTACAAGCAAGTCTTTGTGCTCTGGGTGCAGCCCATTAGGGCAGGGATATGTACACCATCAAGGAGTATATTTGATCCCTGAAGTCTCTTCTTCCTTAGGGAGCAAATGATGGAAAAACCAACTCTCCCTGAAGTTATAGTCCCTGGCTGGGGTGACCTCCCCACATCTGCCTGCTCAGCCACCACACCTCTCTGCAAGTGTGTCCCACCTCTCTGGAACTTGACTAATCAGCCTTCCCTTCCTTCTAGGATCCATGTGCTGGGCCAGATGTTGGGAGCTGATTCCTTGACAGTGGGTGCTGCACTGGGAGAAGAGCTGGAGAGACCATCCCAGGGATGGACAGCTGCTCCTAGGAAACGTCGGGATCCAAGACCTCTCTAGAGCCAGAGAGTCAAGTCAAGGTGTTCTGCTTCTTTAGCTGCTCCAGCAGAGCTGTCTTAACCTGAGATTTTATTCCAGAATTGCTTCAGACACGTGCCTTGGGGAAGACAGGCAGGAGCACGCCTGAACTGGCTCCTCCTCCCCAACTCACGATGAAACCTGGTCACAAAGCTATCCACAAAGCCCCCTCTCATCTTTTCTTAAATTTAATTTAATTTTACGTCGATGAATAAAAACAGAAGCAAAAACAAACAAAAAAAAAGACAGAAACAGGGTAACATACAACAGTACATATGTTACAGATTTTCAAAACAGGAATGGCTAATTAACAATGGTTATATTATCTATTTTTATAGTCCCCTCCAGGCCACTTTCGGGTGAAGCAGAGGAAGCTGTGAGGACTCTCTCTCTCTCTCTCTCTCTCTCCCCCTCTCTCTCAGTCTCTCTCCCTCCCTCTGTTGCTCACTCCCCAACAGGAGCCTGACTCCTAGGTCAGTTTTCCTAACTCAGAGTTTGAGCCAATCCAAGGGTCCCCACGCAAGCAGTTTAGTGAGAGTGCTTCAGAAGAAAGCTGAAAAGGAGGGAAAGAAGCATGAAAAAGCAAGGGAAAAACTTCAGCACACAGGTAGGTGAGATGAAGGTTAGCCCTGGATCCCACAGGGAGATCGGGCTAGGACTCTGCACAATGGCTCTGAGAAGCTGTACCCACTTGAGGCCAACAGCCAGGTGCTGGCAGCGTCCCTTTATCAATGAGCCGTTGGCTATAGATGGCCCTCGGGCTACACACACTCTCGGGGATCTGGGGGGCGGGGAAGAGTCTGCCAGCTCCGGGCAAGTTTCTGGGTAATGGTGCAGCTGTGAGCAATTAGCAGCCACCACTTAGAGCAGCTGTGGACTGATGCATCTGCGTGGTGCAGGGAGTGTGAGGAAGGAGACAGAGTGAAGCTTGCACCACGGCCCAGGCTCCAAATGACTGTGTGGAGCGGAGCCTCTGCTGCTCTTCTCTGGGATGCAAGTGGGAAGGAATCCTTGTACTGTAGGAGCCTTGACTAGCCTTGAGCGGGGGTTGTTCAGAGTGATAGCAAACTAAGCCCAGCTCAGACCTGAGCCGTGAGTCAGAGCCCAGAAATCAGTGTATGAGCCTGGTGTGCATTTTGGGATGCTGAGGAAGGAGGACTGCAAGCTTGGGTCCCACCTGACAATTTGACACAGCCCAAATTAAAATACATATGAGGGGGCCAGAGAGATGGCTCAGTAAAATAAGTGCTTTCCTGGCAAGCACAAGGGTCTGAGTTCAATCCCCAGTTCATCCAAAAAAATAAAGAAATAAAACACAGACAAAGGGCTGCAGGCATAGCTTAGTGGCAAGACAACCCTGGATTTCACCCCCAGTACCACTAAAAAAAGAAAAACAAATGGACTACATTCAAATTTTAAAACTTTTGGGCTTCAAAGTCAGTATTAAGAAAAATGTAAGGCCAGCCAAACACCTCAGCAAATTAAAGTGCCTGTAAGCAGGCACAGGTGTCTGGGGTTCGATCCCTGGGCCTTCCATGCAGGCCCTGCCCCCAGGGAGCACTGTCAGGGCAACTGAGACTGGGCGTGGTGGTGCAGGCCTGTAATCCCAGCTCTTGGGAGGCTGTAGACAGGCAGATCCCTGCGAGTCTGTTCTAGTAGTGAGACCCTGAACACTCTGCAAACCCATCCCGAAAAAGTACAAAAAAGAAAAATGTACACCAAAACCACAGATTAGGAGAAAATATTGTTGAAATCATCTGACAAAAATCTTGTCTCCAATACATATATTAGAAACACTTAAAATCCAATAACAAGAAATTAACTTTATTTTTTAAAGTTGGCAAAAAATTACATAATCATTTCATTAAAGAACATATATAGCCGGGCGTGGTGGCGCATGCCTATAATCCCAGCACTAGGGAGGCTGAGGCAGGAGGATTGTTGTGAGTTCGAGACCAGCCTGAGCTACAAAGTGAGCTTAAGGCCAGTGAGACCCTGTCTCAAAAAGACAAAAAAAAAAAAAAAAAAAGAACATATATAAATGGCCTATAAGCATGCAAAAAGGTATTCACCATCATTTAGTTCTCCGGAAAACACAACTCAAAACCACATGATAGCACTTCACACCCACGAGATAGCTAGAATCAAAAAGGGTGAGGGTGATAGGGTTGGTGAGGAAGTGGAGAAAGGAAAAAACTCATACAGTGCTCGTGGGGTTGTAAAATGGGGCAGCCTCTTTGGAAAAGACCTTGGAAGTTCCATAGAAAGCTACATGTAAGCTTGTCATTTGGTCCAGAAATTCTACTCCTTCATATGTACCCAAGAGAAATGAAAGAATCCGTCCATAGTAAAGCCATATTAATATGCTGAGCTATAAAAGGCTCAAGTCAACAACTTCTGACATTGCCAGTCCTATGGAGAACCCACTATTATTAAAGACCACTGGACTACATTGGATTATTTTGCTGAATTCACATACCTACAATATTAACATGGTAATGGAATACCCATATCTGACAAAACTAAACATAAAAGAGGATAAAAATGAATGACCATTTTGTATCTGTATATACAAAATATTAGGATAGATATACAGCTGCTTTCTCTTAATTCAATGAGAAGAAAGATTTGTACTAAATGTGTTTGGACAGGATATCCTGTCTGCTTCTTGTACTATGGATAAGCACTAAGAAGACAACAATATGCAATGCATTAATTATTGTAACTGTCCTACAAACCTGTTTTGAAACTGTCTCATTGCTATTTGTCTCTCAATAAAATTAATTTTTAAAAAGATCCATCCACAAAAGGTCTTGTGCTTCAGTGTTCTTACAAGTGTTACTCCTAGTATCCTCCAAGTGGAAACAACCCAGATGTCCACAAAATGGAATATTATTCAGCAATAACAAAGCACAAAGCACTGATACATGCTCCAATGCATGCAGTGCTTAAAAACATCATGTCTATTAAAAGAAGGTACATAAAGATCACATAGAATATGATTCTACATGCATGAAATAAGCACAAAAGGCAAATCTGTAGAGGGAGGAGGTGAAGTAACATTTGTCTGGGGCGGAATAAGAAGTGGTCGTCTGGTTTGAACGGGCACGAAGGGCCTTCTGGAGGTGCTAGGGCTGCTCTGAGGCTGGGCTGTCATGACCGTCACACAGTCAGTCAATTAACTAAAAAGTCTCCAAACAGTATGTTTAAAACAGATGGATTTTATGGCATGTAAATCATAGTTCATTAAAGGTGTTTTAATAAAATCCTTCTGCACACCTAGCTCCATCTCCAAGTCTATTTCCTGGGGACTCAGTCGAAGACAACATATATTGCACTTGAACAGAAATGCCTATTACCTTTTTATCTCTAGCAAAATTCAAGAAAATTGCCGTTTCAAGATGACAAGCCTGAAGTGCACATAAGCACACAGCCCCTTCCACCTTCCAAGCTCCCCCTTTATGTCAGGACCTCAGCTGCCATTACCCTCCAGTGACACCAGTTCTAAGTAGGACCTAGTCCAATAGTTCCCTCCCTTGAAGAAAATGAGTGCTGCTCACACAAAGCAGAGTGAAGAGGGCCCATCATTTTTACTTATGAATTGCTCTTTTAAATAGATGTCTGGGTTTGGTGCTGTCTTAATTCTTTGGTGGAAAAAAACCAAATACCAGGCAGTGTGGACAGGGCTGGTATGAATCACCTGTGTTTGGTGGGGAGTGAGAGGTGATGGGTTGGCAGGAATGAGCCCCTGAGACAGGCTGGGCAGTGGAAAAGGGAAGGGGAAAAGATGAGTTGATAAACAAGGACTCCGAGTTCAGCCCCACAAGGCTGGCTGCTCATTGCTCAATGTTGCGAGACACTGACTTTGTAGAGGTTTGCAGTAACAGCTCGCTCGAGCTGGAAATTGCTGTGAATGTGCATGCTACCCAAGGCTGAGCTTGTAAAAAGAGTTCTCTGGCATCTGTGCCTTGCTGACAGGTCTGGGACATGATGTGTCCCTTTGGGGTGGCTGAGTCTGAGCCCTGGCAAACTTGCCCCAAAGCTCTTGCCCACTGGACTGATCATCAACAAGCTGTCCTGTCTCTTCTCCCTCCCCCACCCCTCACCTTTGAGTTCAGGTCCCAGGAATAACACCATCCCCGTCCCTGTGCCTGCAATAGCATTTTCTTATTCATCTATTCCCCCAAATATTTATTGAGCATCTATGAAGTGCTAACACAGCTACCCCAGGGCTAAGTTCTGGGCTAAACAAGCCAGGAATATCATTCCCTACCCACAAAAACCTCTAAATGTCCAAATTATGTCCCTGTTGTGCTGTAGTGTTGAGTAAAGGAAAATCTTGGGGACAAAAAGGGGGCATGGAGCAGGAGGAATCCCCAGAGGCTTCCAGGGACAGGGGGATGTTTACAGGGGCTCTTTAAAGGACAGTTGCCCCTGGGTGCACCGAACTGAAGACTGAGACTGGGTGTGGTGGCACACACCTGTAATCCCAGCACCTGGGAGGCTGAAAACAGGAGAATCACTATGAGTCCTTTCTATGTAGTGAGACCCTGTAGACCCTGTACTAAATATATAAAGAAAAGGACAGTTGCCCAAAGGCCAGGTATTAGATTTCATGGTAAGAAGCCAACATATCAATTTAAGCAAGACTCCAGGACACTGCAGTCCCCTAGAAGTTCCTAACATGATGACAACGCTCTATGTGCATGTGATCCAACAAGTAGTTGCTATCAGGCACTTGAAACGTGGTTAGTGAGAAATGGAGTTTCAACTTGCATCGCATTTTAATTCATTTTCATTTAAATTGCAATCATGGCAACTGGCTAGCAGCTACTGGCAGAGAGAGTGCACCCTGAGGCGTGACACAGCAGGGCCCCTTGCATCAGTGCCCACGAGCTGCTGCTGAAAACAGAAAGAGGCCAAATCACAGAGGAGCCTGGCCGCAGCATGAAAACAACCCAGTCCATGCACCCAAGAAGCTCCCTGGTCCCTTCTGCCTTCCTCTCATTCCCAAGTCCAGGAGTGGCAATGTTAGCTGCTTGTAGCTGGTCAGAAAGGGCACCTGTCCTAGGCACCGTATGCAGGCATGCAGGGGAAGCCTCAGGGCTGGAGGTAGCATCACTTGATTTATTGTTGTCTCCTAGTGCAGGCCCAATATTACCTGATCTTCGGATGTTTCAAAATAAGCCAGAAATTATTACATGAGATCTTTTTTTCTCGCTTTCTTTCTTTTTTTTTTTTTCTTTCTTTCTTTCCTTTTCTTTTTTCTAAGACAGGATACATAGTGAAGGCTGCCGCTGAGCAACTCTGTAGCCCAGGCTGGCCTGTAATTTGTGTTGAGCTCCGAGCCTCAGCTTCTCGAGTGCTAGGATTCCAGCTCTATGCTCCCACATCCAGCTCCAGTGAGTTGGATTCAACATTCAAAGTTTGAATGTTGAATCTATTCTTTAATGCTCTGCAGGTCATAGAAACCTGTCTTGGGTCTTGAACTATCTGTGTGCAGCCAGTACTCCCCTCCCTTCCTCTTCTGCAGCACCTGCCCTTCCATACGCAGCTGTGTTTCTAAAGCCAATCTCTCCACAATGGCTTCACCACACCTCAGGGATATGGTTCAAAGTCTTACTCATTCATCATTGCTAGGACCCAGTACCACACCTGTACATGCTCCACTCATTGATGCTGTGTAACTTTTAGGTGCTGAATGAATGAATGAATGAATGAATGAATGAATGAATGAATGAATGACCTCATTCATTTTGTGCATTGATTTGGCCAGCCCAGGGTGGCACTTAAAGAAACAGCAGCAGCAAAGGAGTTAAAAGGCAGGAAATGAACTAGGCTTTGGGCTAAAGCCCCATTAATTGTCATCTTACCAGAAATCCTCTTCCCTGCAAATCTGTAGACTGTAAATTAAGATCTCAATTTTTGTTGTGAGCACAGCTTTCTCCAAACCACAGATTTGCAAACACTTCTCTTCCCGGTAGTTTGAGACCTCACAACAGTCTTATGCTATTAAATCTTGCTGAAAAGTGGACTGAGACCACTAGGTCTCATGAAAATTGGCAGACTTGTGGAAGGCTGGTGTGGGATTTAGCAAGATGCTTCTGCCCCCATGGCCAGGGAGAGGGCCTTACCATAAAGAGGCCCCAGGGAGGAGCATCTCCGACCTCGAGTGACCTCCCCAGAGCTGCAGTGTAGAGGCAGGAAACAGCAGGTGGCCCCTGAAAGTAGAGGCTCTGACTCCTCCACCCCTTGTTTGTTCTGCTCCACATTCCTCCAGCAGCTTTGGTGAAGTCATTTCAACTCTGTGCTCTGCTTGTTCCAGGCACTGGCTGGGTATAAATGTGCTCCAAGGTGCACAGCTTCCCAAAGCCAGGTGAGCCTCTGTGGGATCTTTTCACATGGGCCTGAACCAAGAAAAGCCACAAGATCACTTTTGGAGGACGGCAGGGTAGAGCCACTGGAGACACAACCATGCTGACCTACCAAGCCACCAGCCAGCCCAGCAAAAGCCCACAATTCCCTGCTGTTAAGGCACTGATGAGGAAACCAAGGCTCGGGGTCCTTCCGAGCTTTGTCCAAGGGCACACTTGCGCTCCCGAGCCAGCCCTGCATGCCCAGCCTTATCTCACACCACAATGCCCCTTGCTAATCCATATATCTCAGCATGCCACAGAGTCCTCTCCAAGTCGCTGATGATAAAGGCCATTTTTCACAGAGGATATAATCTGCTAAAATCTTCTCCTGCATATGTAAGAGCTCCCATATTTCACAGAGTGGGTTAATCACAAATATCAACTGAGGCAGTAGCAAGACAGGAGAGGGAAGGCAGCCTCACTGTCTGAGGAAACTTCCAGAACGGGACCAGCTTTGCTTGCTCTGTTCACCCAACAACAACAAAAAAAAAAATCCTAAAAGCTTCCAACATTTAGCACAACTCTTTTTAAATACCTGGATACAAAATAATATTCTTTCAATGAACAATTTCTTTAGGAAAGATAATTGATGATCTATTTATGTTAGTCTCCAATGTCCAGCGCTGCTATCATTGAGATGAAATGCTGGGGACAGAGTGAGTTTCCTTAATTACTCTTGCCTGGGTGGCATGTTGCAGGGAACGAAAACGTAATGCAAAGTGCTTATATAGTTCAACAGCATAATAGCTTGATGAAGATTTCCAAATTTTTCAAAATGTCATTTCTTTCCAAAAGATGGATTATTTCTGTTGGGGTTTGGTCTATCTAATTATTCCTACCTTGATTGCTTAACTACTCCAGACATTTCATCTGCCCCCCACCCCCCATGCTAGTATGGCGTTCCCAGTACTAAAAGAACAGAGGCAGCTTAATAGCAAAGTAGACCAGCCTGTTTCCTGGCCAGGAGGGCCAGGCCATGGGTTCCACTGGGCACTGGGAACCTCTCCAATCAGCACCCCGGCTGGCTGCACCTCTGCCCACTTGGAATGGCCCCAGGTTTGTCCAAGGCAGCCGCAGCCACAACACTTCCCAGCCCAAGACCATGCCTGGAAGGCACAGCTCCTATGATTTTTTTTCTTTTAAAAATAAGTTATGAATTTAGTGTTGTGATTAGTGACTGTGTTACATAAGAAATCAGAACCTAAGAGCATTTATTTAACTTTGTGAAGATGATGGTATTCATTTCTCTGCTGCTGAGAGGAGTGACTGTCACCCAGTCCAAACTGTTCCAGAGTCCAGATTTGGGTTCAGTGAGCAAAATAATACCTAGGCAAAAGGCTTATAGTAGGGGAGGGAGTGGGTAAGGACAAAAGGAGGAGAGAGAGGGAAGACAAGGAGGGGAGACAACGAGGCAAAAGAAAACGGAGGAGGCATGTGAAAGAAAGGAAAAGGCCCAGGCGGAGGGAAAGGGCAGTTTTTAGAACATCTCTGGAAGGTCTGCTTCTGTACATGCTCGGAGAGGGCACAGCCCCACGGCTGCACTGTGGCTTTTCCTTGTGCTTCCCTATCGTGCGGGTGGCAGGGGTACTTTAGCCCACCCGCCGCGAGTCATTCTTCACTACCTCGGAGGCGATGGGCAAAGGGCAGGCTGGGAGCCCAGGGCCTGCCCCAGGCGCACCTGTCACGCCAGGGAGGGAGGCCCGCGCCCTTTGGCTGATCCCACTGCCTGGAAACGAGCCAGACTCCGCTGCCTTTGAAAGTCTGTTCCTTGGAGTAATCCTGGCTCGCTAGGTTTAATTGTCTCGTCTCTTTTTTTCTGGTATATGAAGCCGCCCCGCCTGAAGTCCGCCCCTTGCGCAGCGGCCCGGAAAGGTGGGAGGAGCGCAGGGAGCTCAGCTCAGCTCAGCTCAGCTCGAGGAGAGCCGGTTCCTATTTCTCCGTTATAAAGAAACATTTGTTGGGAGCTGATGAATTGCGGCGGGGCTGGGATCGGCAGGCCGCGCACCTGGGAAGCTGTCTGTTTAGGCATTAAACGTGCGCATAGATTTTGCCTGGCGCTTGAGAAGACAAGGAAGAGGGGGAGGGGCGGAGGCAGACCTTCTCCCCTGCTAGGTTAAAGCCTCTGAGACCTTGCTACTCAAACTGTGGTAGGCTAGGCAGCAGCAGTGTCACCTGGGAGCTTGTTAGAAATGCAAATCCCTGTCCTGCCCAGAGATCGGGGATCAGACTCTTACATTTTAATAAATCTTATTTAAGGGAAACTTTGAGAAGCAGGCTGGAGGGGTGCGAGGCACAGGCTAGGTTAAGAGTCCTGATCTCAGGGCCGGGGAGATAGATAGCTCAGTAGAATAAGCACTTGCCTGGTAAGTGCGAGGGCCTGAGTTCAATCCCTGTTTCCCCCACAGAAAAAAAAAGAAAGCGAGCCCTAATCTCAGACAAGGAAAAGAAAGGAGGAAAGGATAAAGTCTAGTCCTGTATTTTGAGGGGAGAGCAGAGGACTGATTCTGAGGCTGGCCCCATGGAGGCCAGAGAAATTAGCCAATGGAATGAGTAGGGACAAAGTTGTTTAGCCCGGGAAGTACTACAGGCAGCCAGGGTTCAATTTGTGTGCAGAGGAGAGGGTAGAAAGAGAAGGACTAAGGTAAGTGGGTGCACCCCCAACCCCAGGGAGGCAGAGTGCTGCCCACTGTGACCTTTGGCTCCTCCTGCCACAAGCTTCTGAGAGCAAGACATTGGAGCAGGGACAAAGGAGGGATGAGAGGACAGCAGGGACCACAGTTGAGACAGTGTTGTGCAGGCAAGAAGCACCTGGGAGCATGGTGCTCGGTGAGTAACATTTTAATGCAGGAGGAAAAAGAAATCAAATGGGCACTGGCATCTACATGGTTACCCAGTGGACACTCCTGGCCTAGAGTGCCTGGGAAGCTGCCGTGGCTTGAGTCCCCAGATCCTCTCAAGGCCCAGGTCAGCCCGAGGCAGTGCCCAAATCTGCTCTCCAGTTTCTGCACTCGAGGAAGAGAGTCTGAAGGTATTAAAGAGCAGGTACATAACCTCCTTTCATGGCCGGGTCTGAGCCTCTCTGGCCCTCACTTCCTGTCTGCCCTGCTGGAACATGGGAGCAGTGAGGAGAAAAGGAGACTGCAGTTAGATAGCTTAAACTCCAAAGGAGGTGAAATGTTCACAGACTTCCTTCCAGGGCTGCTTCTTCCAGCCCAGCCAGCAGTTTTAAGCATGGAGCAGACAGACTCATGGCAGAGATGCACCTTCAAACTCCTGGTTGGCCCAAGTTGATAGAGTAATCACAGGGCTGGAAGATCTCACTGGGTGCCGCTGTCTCCGCAGACTGTTCCAATCAGTGTGTATGTGTATGTTTCTGTGCTTCTTCGTCTCCTTCCATAGAGGGCTCCAAGTGATTTGCAGAAGTCGTAGTAAATTAAACTAAAATAGTAAAATAAAAACGAAAAAGCCACATTCAGTTCTGGCATAAATAAAAATCAGTAGTCAAGAGTGGTATGAATGGCAGCATGCAATAGGAAAGGCAGATCAAGTCTGACTCTCAACATGGGAAGCTGAAGCCCAGGGACAGGACATAAGAAAGGTGACTTGGTCATATCTTGGATTGGTGGCAGGGGTGAGAGAGTGGCTGGAAGAAGAGAGCAGGGATCTCGCCCTAAGCTACAGTCACAGATGCAAATATTTGTGACCATTCCACCTTGCTCCAGGCCTGTCAGGGCTATTCCAATCACACTCCACTCATTTCTAAAAATCACATTGGAAAAGTCACCAGCAAACAATACATTCAGAATAATCTGATTGTGAACGTGCTCCTTAGAGCAGGTTAGGTGCCAACCCTGCATCCAGTCCCTGAGCAACACAGTCACAGGAGATGTAGTACTGTTCTTCAGCAGCATAGGGCTTGAAAGGGCAAATCAGATAAGAAAACCACAGGAGGACAGTGGCTTTCCCACAGCCTGAGGAATCTGGGAAGTTATGAAATAGTTTGGACTGGGTGACAGTCACTGCTCTCATCAGCAGAGAAATGAATATCACCATCTTCAAGGGGCAATCCAAGCCATGCATCACAGGCTGCCTGTGTCTAAAAACCTGGTAAGAAGGTTGACAACTATTTGCCTAAGAATGTCAGCACCGGATTCTCTGTGATTCTCTTGGGGCTCCCCTCATGTGTGCAAGATAGCTGCTGCTGCGCTTGCCTCCTTGTCTGTTCTACAAAAGCTCTCCCAAGAACCCAGTAACAAATGTCTGCTGCAGTCACACAGTGCGCTCTGCTATAATACAGTCTAATGTGATCTGGAAATAAAGGTTGGGTCAGTCAGTCAGCAGTGTCTGCCATGGATGAATTTTAAGTTTCAGGTTTGGCTACTGAAGCTGCAGAGGAAAAGTAACCCTTCCACATTTCTGAGGAGAATGAAAACTAGTTGTCTTGGTTACTTTTCTCTTGGTGTGGGTACAAAATACCCGAAGTCCCAAATTAAGAAAGAAAGGCTTATTTAGCTCACAGTTTATGGTGGTTTCGGTCTGCAATCAGTTCACTCCAAAGCAAGGTGGCCTGGTGAGGGACAACGGCTCAAGGTGGCAAAAGACAACAAAGCACCAGGAGCAGAATGGGGATAAGCCAGCCTCTCCTCTCTTCTGTTGTGTGCAGGCTTCCTGCCCTCAGGTGGGTGTGGCACTCATCCATCTCTATGCTCTCCTCTTGCACAGACTCAGGATGTGCGAAGTGAGGACCTTGGCTCCCTGCTAAATCACTTAATTAGAGTTTTGCATTTTTTAAATTGATGCAATGAACAGCATCCTAGAGCAATGGGGACATGTCCTTTTCACCTCAGGATATACAACTGCTGAGTTACCTAGCTAAGCTTCTAAACTTCTCAAGTTGCCAACCATTACGCTAGTACAACCAATATGGAAGTCATTATGGAAGTCATTCCTCAGAAAACTAAAACTAGTGACTGGGAAGATAGCCCTGCAGTCCCCACTACTGCATGTCATGTCAACCCAACAACCCTGGACATGCTGGCTGGCCACCAAAACCAGGTGTGGTGGTGCATACCTACAATGGTGTTAGGGAAGCTGAGACAGGAGGATCACTATGAATCTGTGCTGCATAGTGAGATCCTGTACCAAATAAGTAATTTTGTAAGGGCCAGGGAGGTGGTTCAATGGAATAAATGCAAGGGCCTTCATTCATCATGTTGTGCAGCAACAGAGTGGACAACTTTCACCAAAAGAAGAGTCTTCAGTAATATGATATTCCTGCCAAAAGTAACTACAACTTTGAGAAGCCCTTCCTCTGGTTCTCCAGAAAGCTTATCGGAGACCCAAACTTGGAGTTCATCGCCATGCCCACTCTCACCCTGCCAGAGGTCGTCATGGACCCCGCCTTGGCAGGGCAGTATGAGCACGATTTAGAAGTTGCTCAGACTACTGCTCTCCCAGATGAGGATGATGACCTGTGAGGATGTGAAGCAGGCCAATATCGGAAGTGTAGTTTTGCAGGCAACTGTCCTGTGATGTGAGTGGTGCCGAGTGTGTGCCACTTTGTTATCCAGCTAAGCAGACATGTGCTTCATCTTTGGGATGCAGAAGGAGATGAATGGGTTTTGGAGTGAGTGTGGCAGTTACACCCTTGTTTCGTGGACCTGCATATTTAGCTGTTTGGAATGCAATTGTTTTCCTTGAGTTTCAAATATAAGATGGCTGCAGTCACATCACAATACTCAGTGGTGAAATTTTGTTTGTTACTGTCATTCCCATTCCTTTTCATTTAGAAGCAGAATAAAATTGTATTTCAAATGTCTCAAAAAAAAAAAAAAAGAATAGAGAATGGAGCACTAGTCAGTCATAAAGAATAAATTCGAGTCATTTGTAAGAAAATGGATGCACCTTGTGACCATAATATTAAGTGAAATAAGACACAGGTTAACTATCATGTGGTTTTTCTTATCTGAGAAACTGCAAGTATAAATTATTGAAAGAGAATAATGCAAGATGTGTGATAGGAAACAGGGAGGCAGACTTGTGGTGATGGGAAGGGAAATAGGGACAGAGATGACAGAAGAGGACACAGAGAAGGGGAAGTAAAGATGACCAAGATGCAGTATGCGTATGTACCAATTCCCCAAATGAATCTATTCATTATACATCACAAATACATACTAATATGAAAAAAAAGGAAAAAGTTGTCAGGTTTGCAAACCTGAATGGATGATAGTATCATCCACGGGGACTAGATATAGAAGGACTAGGTTTTGGATGTCGGGTGACAGTGGCTGAGTCCAACCTTGGACATATGGAGAAGCCTGTGCAGTACAGAGATGTCATGTGGAAACTTCAATGTGAAGTGTAAGACTGTAACTGCGAGCTCCACATCAAGCTGTGGACTCAGGGGTCACTAGTAGAGAAGCCACTTAGAAGCTTTAGGTACAGGGGAGCCTCCTCCAGGAGGCCATGCAAGGCTGTGCAGAGCCAGCAAGCCAGACAAGCTAGAGACATGCACTGGTCTGGCTAACAGGCAGGAGCTTGGTGGAAAGAGAAGGACCTGGAAAAAAAAATAAATAAAAAACAATAAGAAGAAATATCCAGAGAGGCCTGTGGAAAACTGGCAGTGACTGTTGTGCAGAGACTTTCAGGAGGCAGGGGCTGGGGAGATGGCAGCTGGCCATGCACTGGAGCCCATCTCAGAAGCCCCTGCTACTGGAGGGCCATTCCAGTGTAAGTCTAAAGCTTCCACCTTGCACGCTGGGTCTCTGTCCTCCATTAGGCTTTCTCGGACCCATGAGTCACTGTTCCACCCAGCAAAGGCACAAAGATACAACCTTGACTTAGGAAGATGGGAGCCACTGGAAAAACACCAGTCCCGGCGCATGTGGGCTATTCATGGTCCCTGCCTGCTCCTCCTCTGGGAACAGCACCCCAGCAAGAAGCCTTCTTTGAAGCAGCTTCCTAGGAGTATTTGAGCTCACTCTTTTGTTTGGTTCTTGAATCCTGAGGGAAAACGAGTCAAAAACAGAAGTCTGAAGTGCCTGACCCACAGCCCTCAGATGACTGGGTCACCGTGTGACTCGCCCCACAGTGCTGGGGCTCAGCTTATCCAAACATCCATTCACTGAGCTTTTGATTGTTCATGATTGCTTTGACCTCCTGGCATACTGAAGGATCTTCAAGTTCAATTGCATTCAGAGCTGATTCCCACTGACCTTTGTGAGATGAGCTTCTGAGCCTATGAAGCAAAGAGTAACATCAGGGGACAGACAGACTGCCAAGGTAAACATCCCCCTGAGGGAAGCTGAGGCCAGCCAGCCCTACTCTGGCCACAGTTCTGCCCCACTGTGTCTCGTGTGCCATTTGAATGGTATGCACTCAGTACCTATCATTAAAGAGGAATGTGGACTCTGAGTGCTGGAAGGAGCCTTGGTGATTGCCTGCCTCACTGAGCTCTTCATTTGCAGGTGAGAGTGAGAAATATCAAAAAGGCTAAATACAACTTCCCTTCAGGTAGGCAGAGAATGAATGTGCCATAAGACGTCCACACCAGTGCATCCTGATCCAGAGATTTGGGGGTCATCATTGACTTCATGCTTTGCCTTCCAGGAACACTGGGCATGATTGGGCCAGCAAACCTTGCTGGGCACAGTCCAGGAAACTTCAGTCCCATATTCCAGTGGGGGCTTGCAAGCTGGCATGGCACATTGGTGCCTCTCAGCTATGAGAGCTCAGGGGTAGCTGCCTGCTTATAGCCCCAGTAAGCAGTGTCCTAGCAGGGCACTCTGTGGTCATGCCACCCCACCAGCTCCACTGGGTACTACCTTAGCAGGAACTCACAATGGCAGCCCCACCCCTGGGACAGCCCTCTGCCTGGCTCCATCCATCCAGGGCTCATGCACTCTGTGTGCCTGCAGAGCACCCACTGTGTAGCTACCACCAAGTTTACTCCAGTGCCCACTTGAGTCCACTTGAGCCAAAGCTAGAATAGCTAAGGAGCACTGCTCCAGAGATCAGGGAGCAAAAAGTAGAAGTTGCCCTTGGCAACAAGCCCAGAAACCTCATGGGCACCTGGTTCTCTCCTTGGAAACCATTCTGCTCTCAATACTCTGGTACCCTGCAACTCAGCATCCTCCATTATCTTGATGAACAGCTCCTGGCCACACCCTCCACAGCATCTCTAAAGCACTCTCTTGTTCTTTATGCAGCCAAGCTGAGAATTTGCTAGAGCTTTAAGTTTTGCTTCCCTTTTGATTAGAAAGGCTATCTTTAATTCCTTTCTCTCTTCTTATCCTTACTATAAATAATCAAGACAAGTCAAGCAAAGCCCTGAATACTTTGCTTAGAGAATTCTTCTGCCAAATATCTTAGTTTATCACTCTAAAATTCTGTCTTCTACAAACTATCAGGACACAGACACAAGGCAGCCAAGTTCCTCGACACTTTGTAATAAGGTTGGCCTTTCCTGCAGTTTCTAATAGCTTGCTGTCCTTTCCATGTGAGACCTTGTCAGAATGACTTTTGATGTCCATATTCTGACAACATCCTGATCTTGGCTATCAACATAATCTCGTAGATTTAGGCTGACCAGAGTTGCTCTATATGGTCAATTCATGGTAATATCACGTAGGCTTTTTCTAGACTGCTCCTCCAAATTCTTCTAGCCTGTACCCATTACCAGGTTCAGAGCCACTTCGACATTTTTAGGTATTTGTTGCACCACAGTTATAGAATTTTAAGGTTCATGCCTCTTGCTGTTCTTCAAAAACTCATAAGTCAGAAATTAGTGAAAGGAAAAGGATTCATTCAACCAGGCATTGTGGCACATGCTTGCAATATCAGTACTCCCAGAAAAGGAGGCAGGAAGAAGAAAGACTGCAAGCTGAAACCTAGCTTGGGAAACTTAGTGATATACTGTCTCAAAGGCAGGGCTGCTATACATATAGCTTAGTATAAAGGCCCTGGTTTCAATTTGAAGAGAGTGCAGGGGAGAGAGAGATACAAACAGAGACAGAGAGAGAGAGAGAGAGAGAGAAACAGAGACAGAGAGAAAGAAAGAAAGAAAGAAAGAAAGAAAGAAAGAAAGAAAGAAAGAAAGAAAGAAAGAAAGAAAGAAAAAGGTTTATTAAAAGCTAGCAGCTCTAAAATTATAGAGCCATGTTTGTTGCTCAAATCTGTCTGCCCAGACTCAGGTGTGTGAAGGGCATATATATGTTTTTTAAATAAAACCATCCAACACAGATAAGCAGTCCACAATAGAAGCGGGTTATCCACAGGAGTTGTTGACTTGAGCCATTCACAGCTCAGTATATTAATATGACTTTACTTTATATACCTCCATTTTTATACTTTTCTGCTGGGTGGTTAAGACCAAGTTAAAGCAAGACCTATATAACAAGAAATGTAACTTTTATATCAGATAAGGTCAGTCAGGTACCCTCAGGGTTTATCTTATAACCCTGTACCACACTTTGTAGATCCCTTGTCAGTGTTACCCTTGTGGATGAGTCATGGCCATTGCTTGACCAATTTGCTCTCTATGGAAGAGAGAGAAAAGTTTTCTCTTCATGTGACTCTCCTTAGGCACACTATACATCATCAATCACCTTCCTCTGTGGCCCCACAATCTCCTTGATCAGAAAATTTGTGGCACTACTGAATTACATGATGTTACAGTACAAGTACTCCTATGTCCTGAGTCTGTGTGAAGAGAGAAATTGGGGATACAGTGAGGTACTGGGCAGGAAACCCCACACTGCGCAGTAAAGAACTCTTCCTCAGAACACCCTGTTTTGTCCCACAGGCCATTCTCAGCTTCTCTCCTTCCTTATCATAGTGATTGCACCTCAACCTCCTGGGCCCACCATTCCCACGTTCTTTTCTGACAGACAGTTATGTTTCTCATAGACATGTTAGTCTTCTATGTCCACTCATAGGAACTGAGGAGAGGAGGGATGTTTACAGAGGCTTCTCTTCAAGGATTAGAATACCAAAAGAAAGGATTGCTAAAGGGAAAAACAGGTTAGGGCAGTAGGGAACTCTATTGAAAACATTTTTTTCGTTAAAAAGCAGAGCAGTTAGACTAGTACCTCACTTCTCAACAACAATTTCTGTCTTAGTCCATTTGTGCTGTTATAACAAGATACTCAAGGTTGGATGATTTGTGAACAGCAGAAATTTAACCCTTGCTCTTCTGAAGGCTGGAAGCTTCAAGGTCAAGGAACACACAGTTCAGTTTCTGATGAGGGCCTGGCTTCTACTTCCAAGATGGCACCTTCTTGCTACATGCTCCAGAGCAGACATCAGCTGTGTCTTCATATGGTATGAAGAATGATAGTGCAAGAGGTGTGAAAGTGATTAATGATGTGTCTCCTCACATGGCAGGAGGTGGAAGGCCAAAACCCAAATGGTGCATGGACCCTCTTTTATAAAGGCTTTAATCCCATTCATTAGAGAGGAGTCCTCATGACCTAATTATCTGAACAGCTTGACCTCTTAATACTATCACATTGTAGGTTAAGTTTCAGCATGAATTTTGGAAGACCACGAACATTGAAACCATAGCAAATATCCCCTATCACAGTGTTATCAAGAGAATAAAGTATGATATTACACATGAACACTCAACTCAGTCTGTCCAGCAAGAATTAGGGACTAAGTAAATGTTACTTTACAATTAAACAGACATCATTCACCAGATACAAGTTTAGCACCTCATTTTCCACTCTGACCTTACTATCTTCCTGTGTCTTAACACAAAGCCCTCTTAATGTTGAGGACAATGTAATAGGTACATTAAGTAGCTCAGCCTACCTGAGGAAAATGGATCACACACAAGCTGCTCTTTTAATCCCTGTGCAATCTTAACATTTTCCAGATGAGCCCTCAAATAATGAAGGACGATGGCTGGTGGAGAAATGCTGCAATTTCCTTAACCTCAAGAGACAGTTGTGAGGCGTGCTTCACAGAGTCTCCAAGAAGTTAAGCCCCAGTACCCATAGTGGAAATCTGCTCAATTAAAGCACCTTTGCTGGCTTTCCTACCTCTCCTATGTTACCTCTCACTATGCTCCCTTGGCTCACTGTACAAATAAACTATTTGTACTAGGACTCTTATCTTGGGATCTGCTGCTAGGGGAGCCCAAACTAAGACCAAGAACAACAGGTGGAAGGGAACCACACAGAACTTGGCTGGGCCCACGCTGGTATTCCCCTGCCTGAGCAGGCCTGAAAAGCTGGAAAGACTCAATGGCAGGTTCCAGGGTGCTTCCTGGAGAGAATCAGTCTCTGGGAACACAGTGGCAAACAGCCACATGGCCCAGTGCCAGAGAACAGAACTGCTTCTGAGGACAGAGAAATCTGTCACTAAAGCCAGCCTCCTCCTCAACCTGGTGAACATCAGTCTGTACTCACAGGCAGAGGGGCTTAGAGAAAGAGCAAGAAAAATCTGAACTACTGCAACAATGAAGTACATCACCGCTGCAGTGCTGATGGCCATAGAGAAAGCAGAGATGAACCTAGGCATCTCACCCTTGGACACACTTGGGCTGCTCTAGTGATTAATACATGGTCCCAACTGCCATCCCAACTGCCCTGAAGATAGACATGAGAATAGTTTCTCAGGTGTCTGTCACCAAAAAATGTCTCTACTTCACACCAATTACAATGCTTATTGTTAGAGAGAGAATAATGAGTATTCAGAAAATGTGGAGAAAGTAAAACCCTTTGTGCCACTATAGGGAACAGAAAAGTGGGCAGCTACTGTGGAAAAGAGCACTAGAGTTCCTCAGAAGAGGAAGCACAGAAATACTATAGATTCAGAAATTCCAGTTATGGACGTATACTTGTGTTATTCAGCTTCCTGCTACCATAACAAAGTGCCAGAGGCAATGAACTCATGAAAGGAAAAAGTTACTGTTGGCTCATGGATTTGGAGATTGGGCTCAAAATGAGACAGACCCATTGCTTTGAGCCTCTGGTGGCAACGGCTGAAAGCTTGAGCAAAAAGAGGACAGGAAGCAGCGTAGGTTCCTCGGTTCCCTTGGAAGGCACACCCCCAGTGACTGAGGGTCCTCCTATTAGGCCTCACCTGCTAAAGTTTCCACCACCCCAAAAGCATCACCCTAGGAACCAGGCCTTTCATACATGGGCCCTTGAGGGTTATTCAACATTCAAACTACAGCAATATCCAAAACAATGAAAAACAAGGCTTTGAATAAATCCTTCCACACCCACAGCCATAGCCACAGTATTCACAATAGCTAAGATGTAAACACCATTCAAGTGTCTATTAGTGATGAGTGAATAAACAAAATGCAGTCTACCCATGCAATAGTTTAACCTTCAGAGAACATGAAATGCTGCAGATACATGCTACAACATGGATGAATATTGATGACCTCATGCTAAGTGACAGAAGCCAGACGCCAAAGGACAAATAGGAGTACACATATCTGACATACCTAGAATGGTCAGATTCATAGTGACAGACAGTAAAAGGGTACTTGGCAGAGGCAGAGGGTATAGGGGATTTGGGAGTCTGTGGTTAAGAAGCACCAAATTTCAAGTTTGCAGTTGGAATGAAAATGCCCAAGGAATGGACAGTGGTGATGGTTGCACAACAGTGTTAATATGGTAGGTGCTGACCATATACTGAAAGTGGGTTAAAAAAGGTAAATTCTGTGGTATATATATTCTTCCACAATTTGAAAACTTAAGTGCTTCTGGCATTCATGCCCCCCCTCTTCTCATCACTCCTGCTTTCCTGAAGATAGTGGCTCTCTGCTGGGATTCTTGTTTCTCTCCTTGCACTCAGGAACTGTCAACCAGTTTGAGACTCAAGCTGGCCTGTAATACCTATCTTGGGTTGGAGTACCTCAGCACAGAAGCCAAGGCAGGAATTCTTCTGCAAGTGAGTGAGACAGGCTTCTGGGGGGAGTGAGGGAGATAGGAGAGTAGAGGGGAAGATGCTAAGCCAAGGCATGGGCTTTCTGGGAACCCCAGCTTGGTCCTATGGGAGGCTCTGCAATGTGGGAACTGCAGAACTTCACTCACCTTGAGGTAGGGGGTGGTTTTCCATGCCAGCAATAGCCAGCCACTAGCTACTGAGCACCAAAGAGTGAGGAGCAACTTCTCAGGCATTCCCTAGCAGGTGGCACCTGTGCAAATGAGCACAGCTGTCCAAAGAAGGAGCATAGGGGCGTTGCTTTCAGCTGACACTCCCAGCAACTAGGAGATGGGTGCACTGGCCCAGTAGAGGCAGCCTGGGGCATCAGGAACTTCTCCCACCTCCTTCCAGAAAAAGACTTCTGGTTTCTTTCCTCTCTCCAAGCTGGCACCCCTGGAGAAGAGCCACCTCTGTTTAGTAGAAGCAAGTGTCAGGGCTGAGTTCTCCCTTCATCATGTATATCATCTGAACAATGCAGTGTATCACTCTTAGGCTCAGTTTACACATCTATGAATTTAAAATACAAAAGACACAGTGGTGGTCATTCTTCTGGATTAGCCAGGACTCTCCAAATAGAACTTCCTCCTTCTAATAACAGGCTTAGCCTACTCCTTACATTTGACACCGGCCTAAGCAAGTAAAGTACTCCATGCCCTTGACCTCTCAGAAACAGATAGGCCAAAAAGAGGCCCTTCTCTTGGATTCATCTGGCCAGAACCAGCAAGGAAGACCCATTATCTAAAGGAATGGAGCTGGAAAGATCCACAGCAAACAATGGCTGTATCCACGTCCTCCACCATCTGTAGGAAGTCTGTCTACCAGCGGCAAGGGAAGACCATGTGTAGTGGGCAGGGGGCAGAGACAGAGACACAGAGACAGACAGAGACACACACACACACAGAGAAGAGAGACTCAGCCCACATCCTTTGCCTCCCTAGACCCAATCATGCCTATGACAAGAGCATTGCTCTGCTTCTCAGGTATAGGGGCCAATAAATTCTCTTTTCATCTAAGTTCATCTGAGCTTGATTTTTCCCACTTGCAAATACAAGACAGATGACTACTATAAGGAATGCCTGCTTTGCAGGGTTGTGAGGTGGATTAAATAAGGTAATATATGTTCAAGGAGGTTTCTAGTAATGATCATTGTCATGATCAGGATGCCAACAGAAAATAGGGCAGAGAACCACTTCCTCTGTCATCTGCTAACATTATCTCACTGGGCCCGAAGCTATGAGCAGACATCTTTCACATTCCCCCTGCAATTCAGAGTTTAACTCAAAATACCATTTCTGTTGTCCTGGCATTGTTTAAGGTCCAACTTCCCCATTAGCCTTCCTGGACCCACTCTTAGAATTCTTTGCAATCATTTTATGTTCCTCACTGGCGAGGTGCCGATTGTTTTGTTTTTTGTTTGTTTGTTTGTTTGTTTATCGCATGGTTTTTTTTTCTATTCTTCCCTATGTGGCAGTAGCTCTTCAGTGAGTACATCTTTCCTTCCTCCTTGGGGCTCCTCTGTGAAGGTTGACTTAAAATTGCATTTTTAGTTCCTCCAGAATTCTTGGCAGTCTCTATTATATCTCAAAGTACAAGTTCCTGCCTCAGTTTTCTCTAAAGCACTGCTCTAAGTGTTTCTGAGGAGGCTTTGCATTCAGAGCATTTGACATTCCCAACTCCACACCCAAGCCAGCCAATCAGAATCTTAGAGGCACAGCCCTGTGAGTGGGCTCTACATCAGCCCTCAGTGATGTGCATGAACATCAACCCCCCCCAGCTGAGAGCCACTCTTCCAAGCTTTCTGAAGGTGGAATAGCTCAGTCTGTGGCCCTCGTTCTGACATGATAAATTCCCATGCTTCCACGATCCCATCCTGCTCCCTCACCGTGGTTCCTTCTTGGTTTGAATTCATTTGAGAATAGCAGTTCCTTTGTCAGTCTTCCACCTTATAAGAGGTGAAACTGTCAACAATGCAAGCCATGACCTTGTCTGGATGCTCTGCTTGCAGCTGACAGGAACTGAGTGAGCCATACAGTTAGCGGGGCCCCTATCCATACTTCCCTTGCCTCTAGGCCAGCTGTGTGGTCCCAGTCAGGAACCCATCATCAGTCTCCCCCATCTGGTTCCACAGCCTATAATATGCTCTTCCAACAATATGACTTCTGTTCTACTTGCCTTTGATCTCCACCCACATGGTTTCCAACACAGCCTCTCCTTCAGCACTGTGGAGTTCATGTGGGTGTAAATCTTTTTATCATGTGTGGATGCTCCACCTTCCCTTCTAATGGTTTCTTTTTAAGAAGGTCAACCTTCCTATGTCTGCCCCACCCATAATCCTCTGCTGAAGATGTTCTTTCTGCTCAAGTGACTTTGGCTACAGATAATTGAACTAGTATTTCAGTTTAAGTCCTCCTCTGAGCAGAACATGAGGCCAGGATTCATATGAAGTTGTTTACTTAGGAGATGACTCCAAGCTAAACCAATAACAGAGCAACAAAATGACACAGAGAAGACAGTCAGTGCATCATGGTGACTCATCAATAAGCAAGTCACCCCTGTGCGTGACTAGAGCTCAGTTTCACTGGAGATGAGCCTAGAAGACCAGCCTTGTAATTATCCCACTGAAGAGGCAAAAGAACTGAGGTGCTTGCACCTTACCTCTTATTGCACACTGGGCATTTGCACCCAGCCCTTCTAACTAGCCACACTTGTCAAGGCACAGCAATGCCAGAGGAACACTCTGGTAAAGAGATGTAAGGCCTGCCTGTTGGCAGTGTGGCCTGCATGCACTGAAGTGGGAAAGTCTATAGGACTATGGGCAAGGGCTCTATGCCAACCTGTGCTATACCAGACATGAGTCCCCTGGTGGAAGATACTGATAATAGAGTCCCAAAATGCTTGAATCAAATGTCTTAGCCTGTTCATACCACCATAAAAAGATGCCTGAAACTGGGTAATTTATAAAGGACATGAATTCATTTTCTCACAGATCCTGAGACTGGGAAGTTCAAAATCAAGGCCCCAGAAGTTTCGGTGCATGTGGGGGAGATTTGCTTCCAAGGTGTCTGTGTCTTTACACAGCAGAAGGTGAACAACTAAAAAGGGATAGAAAGGAGCAAAATCATTCCTTGGTCCTTTTCTAAGAACTTTAATTCCGTCTTGAGAACAGGTCTCTTTAAGATTTAGTCACCTTTGAAAGGAGCCTCCCTTCTTGACACCACCACATTTTCCATTAACTTTTGGCATATGAATTTTTTTTGTCCTTTTGAGGCAGGATCTTACTATGCAGTTCAGGTTGGCCTTAAGCTCACTTTGTAGCTCAGACTGGTCTTGAACTCACAACAATCCTCCTGCCTTAGCCTCCCGAGTGCTGGGATTACAGGCCTGCACCACTACGCCTGGCTAAAGTTCATTCTTTGGTTTTGTTTTTTGTTTTTTGTTTTCTTTTTGAGACAGGGTCTCACTATGAAGTTCAGGCTGACCTTCAACTCATTTTGTAGCTCAGGCTGGTCTTGAACTAAAGCAATCCTCCCGCCTCAGCCTCCTGAGTGCTGGGATTACAGGCATGTGCCATCACACCCGGCTGGCATATGAATTTTAGAGGACACATGTAAGCCATAGCACTAAGAGACCCAGAAACTTTCATGTACAATACAATTTCTTGAACTGGAAAGCCCATCAAATTGCAATGGAGTAGCCAATTTCCACTACACAGATGCCAACGAGTACACAAACAAGAAATTCATCATCAACGACATGGAAAGTACCGAAATGCTAAAAGGAAAAGGGAAAAATATGAGAAGGTGTTATACCAAGATGGAGAAAGAGGTCAGTATCCTAGCAGCGTGTCAACCTCTTAGCAGGGCCAACCCCACAACTTGCTCCTACACCTTTTTAATATGGGCCTCTTTAATTAATCTAGTGTAAGTAGGCTTATGTTCCTTCCAACCAAAAAAGCTTTGACTAAGATCACTTCTGAGATGTGCTGACATTTCAAACTTACATTGCTAGTGCTTACACTATGCACTCAGCTACATGCATTTCTGAGGCAATAGGGCTGTGCCTTATGTGCTCTGCAGTCCCTCTCTTGAATTAATTCTAAAGATATTTCTCCCCCACCATCATTCCTTTGCCTCAACTTAACACATCTCACTACAGCAAGAGCTTTGTATATTTCATGAGAAGCATTGTCTCAGTCCCCCCAGTCCAGTGGTGGTAAACCTATGGCATGCATGCCACACCTGACTGCATTATTACCATTGCAAGCTCTAAAAGATTGGCCACCACAGCTTCATCATGACAATGCCTTAAGCCAAGATTCCCATCACAGTATCCATTTTATGTGTGAAAGCCACTCCCCAATCTGAGGATTTTTCTAGAACCTGACATGGATCTATGTTCTGCTGCCTCTTCACAGCCAGTAAGATGCAGGCAGGCCACTGCTATGACTTTCCAATGCCATAAGATGCCATAAAGTTGCATGGGTAGCCAGACCTAGGAGAATGGGAGACAGCCATATGAACTCAGAGTCTGAGAGGTTCCTGGGGGTTCTCTGGTGCACCAATTGGACAGATCTGGGGATTCAAAAGCAAAGCTAAAACACTCTGTAGCTCACAGCCTAGCTTCTCAGGTTCATGGAGCCACATGTCTGTGAACAGCCACTGACTGACACTCAGTGGTCCCAGACCTGAGTCTCTTTTATTCTTAATGCTCTTTTTCTCTCAATTCACACCTGGATCCTAGTCCTGATTCAAGCTCTGCTCAGTGGATCTGAGCCAGAAGCCCTCGATGAAGTCAGATTCTGTGTTTTATTTTTCCAATTTGCAAATGCAGCGCTATGGTAATACAAGTTCTTTTAGTTGGCTAGAAATCCTGCCTTAGCAGCATTTAATTAATGCATTACCTTAGGAGTTTCAAATATTTCTTGGAAGTAGGTGGGAAATTAATATAAAACTAAATAAATAAGCATTTTTGTTCTTTTAAGCCAGTATTTTTGACGTGCAGCAAATGCTTACCAGAGTAAAAAGTCAATTCACCGGCGCCTACACAGATGAAAGTTCCGAAGTAATCGGGACGTATTTTGAACACAAATGAAACAAACAGCACAGCTGTTTGTTTGGCTCATACTTTTGAACCATTTGGAGGTGGACTTTATTTCTTAATTAAATCATAAAATCAACAGATACATCTTCTCTTAATAGTGTCTATGGAGAAGATCTTTTCATGTTTCCCCAAAAATAAGACCTAACTGGGAAATAAGCACTGGAAAATAAGCACTGGTTGTTGTCATGGCAACGGCCAGTGTCATGCAGAAAATTATACCTCACTGTTCTCTTGCTAGGTAGCTACTCTGTAAAGCAGGTAAGACAAGGATAGGCTGATTGGGGCTGGCATTTTTGATCTCTAGTTTTCAAGGCTGATTATTTTCCATTTAGATCTTATTTGTAGAGAAACACAGTAAATAACCTCCAAAGGCGTATGAGTTGAAGGTTTAGATCCCTGGCTGGTACTATAGGGAGGTAGTGGAAGCTTTTGGAAGTGGAATGTTATGGAAAGTCTTTGTGTCATGAGAAGCATGCCCTCAAAGGCATGAGGAGGACTTACTTTTTTTCTTTCTTGGCCATGAGATAAGCAGTTTTGCCCTATCACATCCTCCCAACAGTGATATGCTACCTGTCTAAAAGCAATCATGGACCAAAACCTCTGGAACCATAGACTCAAAGTAAGTCCTTTCTCCTTAAAAGCTGGTATCTCAGATGTTGTCATAGTAACAGAACACTAACAACCACATGTATACACATCATGAACATAGTTGATCTAATGGCATCATACATGGCATGTTATTCTAACCTGAACATATTTTATTTATGAACTATTTTCTGGAACAAAACTGAGGTATATCTTTGACAGTGCATAAATTTAGCTTCTTTCTTTTAAATCTATATGGAAAGAATTGATGTTCAGTCTATGACCCCAAGAATTACAAAATACTAACTCATCAAACATTCAATAACATCTGGGACATTGTGGTAGTTAGCTTTTTCTGAACAACCAGTTACCCCATAACTCAGTAATTTAATCACCACTTACTTAGCTAAGTAGAATGGCAGTAGAATGACAATTCGGGTTAGGATCAGCCAGGTAGCACTCCTGGTCTCAGACAGGTTCACATACATGTCTATGATGAACTGAGGTCACAGGAGTGCCTAGGTCCCAGGTGTCACACCATCCAGCACACCAACCCAGGACTCATTCACATGGCAATGGTTGAAGGGCTCTCAGGAGCATGAGAGAGTTAGCTTCAGGTCGTGAGCACTTTGAAGGCCACATTGGCCAAGGTTACATTGGCCAAGGTTACCTTGGCCAAAACAAATTACATGGCCAAGGTCAGAAGTAAGGGATAGAGGTCACTTTGCTACCTCTTCATGTAAGGGTTAGAATGTGCAACCATTTTTTTTTCAACCTGTCACATATATTTGGTAGGACCTCATTTCAACAGGAAACTAAGCTTCTTTTTCTGGGAAACACCAAATGGAGAATAACACTGGTGCAGCAGGAGGGGTCAGGGGTCCCAGGGGCCCAGGCATGGGAGACCACGGCAGCTTCAGCGAGGCTTCAGCAGTGGCCTTCGAGGTCACTGGCGCAGCGGCCTGACTAGGGCTGGAGCCACAGGGCTCAGGCAGTAAGGCTGAGGACAAAGAGTGGATTCCTATCACCAAGCTGGGCCAGCTGATGAAAGACATGAAGATCAAGTCCCTGGAGGAAATTTACCTTTTTTTCTTACCCATCAAGGCATCTAACATTATTGACTTTTTCCAAGGCACATCCCTCAAGGATGAGGTTCTAAAGATCATGCCTATGCAGGAGCAAACTCGTGCTGGCCAGTGGACCAGGTTCAAGGCCTTTGTCGCCATTGGGGACTATAACGGTCATGTTGGCCTAGGTGTGAAGTGCTCCAAAGAGGTAGCCACTGCCATTCATGGGGCCATTATCCTGGCCAAGGTCTCCATTGTCCCTGTGAGGAGAGGCTACTGGGGAAACAAGATTGGCAAGTCCCACACTGTTCCTTGCAAGGTGATGGGCCACTATGGCTCTGTGTAGGTGCATCTGATCCCTGCCCCAAGAGACACTGGCATTGTCTCAGCCTCTGTGCCCAAGAAGCTGATGACTGCTACACCTCTGCGAGAGCCTACACTGCTACTTTGGGCAACTTTGCTAAGGCCACCTTTGATGCCATCTCCAAGACCTACAGCTATCTGACCCTTGACTTCTGGAAAGAGACTGTGTTTACCAACTCTCCTTATCAGGAATTCACTGACCATCTTGTGAAAACCCACACCAGAGTCTCTGTCCAGAGGACTCAAGCTTCAGCAGTAGCTACAACATAAAGGATTTTTACACAAGAAAAATAAAATGAGTTAAGTAAAAAATAAAAAAATAAAAAAAGGAAATTAAACAAACATCTTAAAGACTTCAAGTTTGTACAAGAAGCAGGAATGAGAAAAGTCTATGCTGCTGAGCTGGGTCACTGCAGTTCCAGGATTGGGACTCAAGAGCTGTGCTCTAGTCCACACTACCAGTCATGAGTGATATATTCATTAGGAGCAGGAAAGGCCACAGTGCACTGGGGTCTTCTAGAAGATGATGCCTGGAAAGGAGTATAATAAGCACTTGGAGACTACATAGAAACAGCATCCCAGCTACCTGCTTTTGAGCTCCAGTAATTTGGTTGATAATTCCCACAAAACATCATAAAGGTATAAAATCTTGAAACAATAACAGGTTTTCACAAAATTTTCTTTACTGTATTCCTCCTCTTGCCTCTCTACAAGCCTGTGCAGCATGATAGCAGTGGCATTCATGGCATGTACACAAGCGGGAGGGATGAGAAGATAATCTAAGAGAAATAAGCCATTTGAGTTTTAGTACAGAGTTTTAGAAAACTCAATACAGAGGTCAAAGTTCAGAAGTCATGGCTTTCAGGGGCAAGTGCAGAGCCTTTGAGAGAGCAGAGGTTTCTGCATACCAAGAACGTAACAAGCTCGGGGCCAAAACAGACATGGGAGCTCCAATCAGCAGAGCAGGAAGAAAGCGTGCTCCTGCCTTGCTGTAGACCAAGCTTCAGCCAGCTGTCAAGACGAGTCAGCAGGAAGAAATTTCAGCATCCATGCTCAGGGATGCACCACAGAGGAGGCCTCAGCTCGGCAGCAGCTATCTCTGGCTGGTCCCTAGGGGCTGAGACAAGACAAGTGTCAGGGGAAAGAGCTGGTGAGTTTGGGTGAATCCCAGAGCAGAAGAGCCTCTCAAAGATGAAAGGTGGCAGAGGTCCCATCAAGACAGTGCCCCAGGGATACAGGTGAGGGTGACTGCGTGCACACTGACAGCTGCCAAAAGGACACAGATGTTTTCCATGCACAGTCAGTGGGGCAGGCACTAATGACCAGACACCCACGGAGCCTGAATCTTCATCAACAACCAAGGGGCAGGATGGAAACCAGCCTCACTCCAGAGGCCTCTCTCTTCTGGCAAGACATCAGCCAGCCCACCCAAATTTAGAAGTGCTGGAAGTTGAAGGCAGCACCTTATGAGCAGGACAAGATTAATTATTCAACAATTCAATAAAAAAGAACTCCGGGTCAATTTCAGTTCAACTTCATAGAAATAAAATAAAATGTTACACACCTAATTCAGTGATTATATAATTTGGGCTAAATTCCCTTTACCCCTAATGCCCCATTTGACAACTAGTTTTGAAAACTGGTTCATCGGTTCATTGCTGGGTGATAAATAAGTGTTTACTATAGCCAATGAAAATAAAAGTCATTCTGATTACTGACAGGTTGGACATGTTTGGCCAACACTTTGAGAAGCCAGGCTCATCATGAGTAGTACTGTTGTACTCCAGGGACATTTCAGCATGTTGGGTCTGCAAGTAATGACACACTCAACAGCACAAGGAGACCAGGTGGCCAGAGAAAAGAAGAGACTCAAAAGAGGATCAGCATCTCAATGCTTGGTGGAAGATGTACCCCCGATTCTCCATCACTCCATCACTCATGTCATGGCCCAGCACACATGGAGCCAGCAGCTTTCACACAACCACTGGATCTCCTTTGCACATTTGGCTTAGGTTTAACTATTGTTCTGAGTCAGCCTTACTGCAGATTTATCTGTGGATCTCTATTGCCTAGCACTGTGGTCCTTGCTTCTCAGCAAAATCCTAGTGGATAAAAGAGCTAAATGAAGAGCACACCATATTAGTTAAGATTAGGTTGGCTGTGAGAGAAACACAACACAGAGAAACAATTTTATTCCTTGTTAACATAGAAGAAATCCACAATAGTCATTGCACAATTGATCTAGCGCTCTGTGCAGTCTAGGACCCATGTCATTTCTATTACCCTGCCATGAATGGCTTCCATTGTCACTCCAGGTCAAAGATCTGCATCAACCCAATTAAAGGGAGTGAATAAAACCAATGCTCATTGGAAAAAAGTCCCAAAGTAGTTTTTTCCTGATATTCAAGATGTCTCATATCATGAACCCAACTTTCCTTTCCACCTTCCTTTCTTCTGTGGCCTCTTGTCTCCCAGGGCTGTGCCTACATGAAGTTTTCTCAGTACCTACTTACTACGCCTGTTATGGTTTGTGTCTAGATATCCTCCTGCAAAGTCTCATGTACTCATGAGGGGCAGCTTTTTGGAGACAGCTGAATACAGCATTTGTCATTGGTTCATTGTCTAGAGCTAGAATCAGTGGAGTGAATGCTACCCATGCCCTAGGTTGAGTGGCCTGCATGCAACGTGAAGGAAGAAATAAACTTGCATCTCCCGTTCTGCTCTTGTTGTTCTTACTACCTTCCATCACCATGAATGGTTGCCCCTGTGCCAGGCCATCTTGCCTTGCAGCCAGCTGATTATTGACTGAAACCTCCACAAACCATGAGCTAAATCAATCTTTCCTCCCTTAACTTTGGAGGTTGTATATTTTGTCCCAGAATTGAGAAAAAGTAACTAAGACAACACCCATCCTTGTCCCCCACCTAAGCATCCATCTCCTTCTGCCCCCTTATTATAGAATGGCATTGTCCCATTGTCTCTCTAAATCCTACCTTGTTCCTTGTGGAACTATAGCAGGTATTTCACAAAGTCTCTTCACATCTCTGGACATAAGGTGGAGACATGGAAACTTAATGATAATTAAATTAGGTCCATTTCTAATATTTAATGTGCCAGACCCAAGGAAGGCAAAAGAATGCACCCCTGGCAACCAGGAGGACCATCTCTGACAGTGGGACTTAGGTCTCTATCTCCATCAAGTCATTTTATCACTTTTTCATTGACACTAGTAAGAAACTTGGTGACATTGTAATGAAAATTGCAGCTAACACATCGCATGAAAGAAGAGAGGGTATGGATTCCTTCATACTTGAATATTTAAGAGCTCTGATTCCAACAAGACAAAATTTAATAGGAATCAATGTGATGCCCTGCGTTTGGCTGTAGTAGGTCAGTGACATGGCTCCAGCATTCAGCGGTCATCAAGCAAGTGTGAAAACTTTCTGTTTCTCTTCACAGCAAGTTCACTGAAAGCTGTCTAAGAGGATCATTCAGTCTTACCTTGAACTAATAAAAAGTGTCCAGAAAAAGAGACGGAAGAATCGAGCTCTTCATTGATCTCATCAGACCAAATCTATGGCATGCTGTATAGGTGGTCCTGTTTTTTCAGCCCTCCTTCATCCATGTCTTTCTGCATGTTATTTTAAAGGCTCTCCCCCAAAAGAGTCAGAGTTCTCTCCCCTTCTGGCTTTAGGTTTGGCCATGTGACTTACATTAACAGGCTTGCTGTGACCAAAATTTTCTAAACAGTTGTACAATTGGTCTTGCTTTTTTTTGTTTTGGTGTATGCCATTTTCATGACAAGGGTATTCTGAGACTAGCCCAATGGGGTCCTTAAAGGAGATGAGAGACACATAATGCAAACAGAATAGCCCCAGCCAAGCCAAACCTATATGAGATGACTTCAGAAACGTAAAGGGAATCCAGCTAAGATCAGCTCAATTACTTAGTCAAACCCAACTGGATGAGCTGGACTCTAGCTGGTCTATAGCTTCATGAGCTATAAAAATGATTACTGTTTCATGCCCCTAGGACATTTGTGGTTGCTTGTCATGCAGCAATAGCTAACTGAAACAAAAATCATGTCATATGCAGTTCTGAGAGTCACAACAGATAAGGGACATTGAGAAATTAGAATGCACCCAAACAAGACAATGCCAGCCATGGGGATATTACAAGGCCATAGGATCTAAGGCATAGTTTATGACACTAATATCGTTTATGTGAAAAAAAAAAGGAAAACCTTGTGGAAAATATGAATGTGTTTTCCAAACATGTGAAAAATTATCACACAAAAGAGGAGTTAGATTCTTCTACAGTTCTAGTAAGACCTCAGAATTCATGTGCTAAAACTTAATGGTCATCTGGGTATGGTGGCACATGACTAATCCTAGCATGCAGGAGGCTGAGACAGATGGAACACTGTGAGTTTGAGGACAGCATGGACTACATAGTGAGTCCAAGGTCAGCCTGCACTATATAACAAGATCTGGTCTCAAAAATCAAACAAACTATGTTGAAGGCCAATGTGGTAGTGTTAGGGGGTCCCTAAACTATAATCTGCTTGTGGTGATGGATGCTTTGTCCTTTGCTTGTTGTGTTTCTGTTTCTGCTAATACACACATTAACTTTTTCAAGTAACATTTTATTAAGAGGTAAGATCTTTAGGAAAGTATTTCATGGAAGTACTTATGAAAGGATTTGAACAAGTGAGTTTGCTGTCTTCTGCTTTTCATCCAGAAGGTCTGCCCCACACTCCAAATGCTGGAACCTTGATCTTGGCCTTCGCAGGCTCCAGAACTGGGAACGATAACTTCCTATTGTTTATAGCTTATTCAGTGTTCAATATTTTCTTACAGCAAGATGAATGGACTAGGATAAATTTCCTCCTCCAACATTGGGAGTTCTAAGACCTATTGAAAGCAATTACAAAGATGGGTTCTACTTTCTGAGCTGTGTGAGACCAAGACAGGGGTGAGAAGCTGGGGCTCTTCACTGCAGGTATTCAGGTAGAGACCACAAGCCCTCCCCAGCCTGTTTGCCATGGAGAACACCTCACCACAGAAAGATGTCTTCAGAGGCTCCTTCCAATTTTGAAATACTTTGTAAGATCACCATGCAACATGAACTTCACAGCTGCTTTCCCAAAAGCGTTTACTGCCAGGTCCCCTCCCTGTGGGTCCCTGGCTTCCTGTTACTGCTACAGAGCCCCTGGCCTGGCCCCCTCTGGGCCTGAGGCAGTCCTCAGCACCACCCACCCCTAGGCTGCAACTGAGCCCTATGTTCTCCTGTCATAGGGAGACAGCATAATGCTCAAGGCGCTTGGCTGCGGGGTGCAAAGCAGCTCCTGTGGTTTTCCTGAGCCACCTGAGGAAATCCTAGTCCTGTGAAAACTCTTCTCCCAACCAGTAATGGTGTGACACTCTCCTCCCCAATGTCACTCCCTACCCTCAGTCAGCTGGACCCTTTGGCAAATCTTCCTTTCCCCAGTCCAAGCCAGGCTAAGAACAACTTGCTTTTTCTTTTCCTTTTGTTCCTTGGTGCTATAGTGAAATCCAGGGCCTTGCACGGGCTCAGAAAATGTGCAGCCTCTGAGCTGCACCCTCAGCCTTAAGAATGACTATCTAATGTTAGTGGCAGGTAACTTAACAATAACTGGAGCCTACATCTTACCCCCTCTGCCAGTACCCAGATCTGAGCACTGTCTCGAGGCCTGTAATGAATTGCAGTTAATCTTGCATCTGAGGCAAGGAATTTATAACAGGCCTGTGCTTTTCCTTTGTGAGACAGCCTAACTTGGATTCTTTTAGCCTCTACCTTTTCTTTCATAAATAAGGATTTAATAGAGTGGGACACTCTGCATGTGACCTAGTAGTGCCTGTGACACCAGCCCAAACAAGCAGCTGAAACAGAACTGTTAGTCAACAATCTGATATTTTGAAGTAATCCTACCTACTTAGTGGTAGGTAGAAATAGTCTTCAGCCTGGGCCTTGTAAAAGGTCATTTTTTAAAAAATGTACTAACCACAGAGCAAAGCCAGGGTAGGGAGACAGACACAGTCCCCCAAATTAGTAGCATAGCTCCTGTCAAGCATGTTCCTGTGAGAAGCAAAGCCCAATGATTGCTGCAAGTGTGTGGCCCCAGCTTGTCGCAGCTATTGATTGACTGCTCACAATATTGCAGGTGATTTAAAGTGTTCCCCACTACCTTGTTTGTTTAATGTCACCTCCATATGAGAATGTCAGCCTCTGACATGTTTGACTTCTCCACAGGACAAATGCCAAGGCACGTGCAGTTGTCCCACCAACATAGACTGTTCCTTACTCTCCATAACAACGAAGATGATAATTTCTAAATCCTTAATTTAAAAGAGGCATTTGCCAGTTCTTCCTCCTCTCCCAATCAGTGGCCCTAACATGACTGTATCATGAGGGCCACGAAAGCCTATCCTGTTCATTTGTCCTCTCCATACTTATAAAATCTTCCAACTCCATGTCACATTCAATGGTATTCAGAGCTGCTGCTTGCAAGCACCAACTGAGCATGAAGTCAGAGGAGGCAGGACTCCAGTCCAGAGGGTGTAGAGACTGTCAGTGGTCAGAGACCAGACTTGGACAGCTTGAGCCAAACACACACTCCAGACAAAAAGAGGACAGGAAGAGGCACAGCCCAAGACAGCAGAAACAGGAGAGATGGAAAATAAAACACACAAAAAGCTGAAAGAGCACAAATTAGTGCTGTAGCGGGGAGGCAGGCTGGGGAGGACAACCTTGAAAGAGGTTAAGAAAAGCAGAATACAGGGTGAAGGACAGAGTAGGAGAAAGATGGGGAGCAGGAGGCCATCAGGAGAGCAAGGAAGAGTCTGGAAGACAAAGGAAAGAAATGAAGGATAGAGGCAGGAGAAGGAAAGAGCAGAGAAGTGGAAGTACACATGCACCTGGTGTTGTGTAGAAACTACACAAGTGTATGAAGTACAAAGCCCATCTCTGCTGGGCTTTGCATGGCCCCTCTGAAATTCATGTTGCTATTGTAGCAGTATTAAAAGGTGACAGAAGGCTATGTGAGCAGACCAGAGACAGAGAGATGGAGCCAAACATCTCCTTTTATAACAAACTGAGATGACTAACCCAGTTTCATGATAATAGCATTAATCCATTTACAAGTGTGGGGCCCTTGTGACCTGTATTAGTCAACTTTCGAGTGATGGGACAAAGTACCTGACACCCACAATTAAAAGGGGGAGCAGTTTGGCTCACAGTTTCAAAAGAGTCAGTCCATGGTTTGCTGACTGCAAGGCACAAGCATCATGGCAGAAGAGTCTCATGGAAGAGAACTATTCAACTTATGACAGCAAGAAAGCAGAGAGAATAACAGGAAGAGAGTCCCTAAAGAAGGGACCAGGGATCAGATGCAGTCCCCAAGGTCAGACTCCAACTACCCACCCAGACATACACTGAGAGTGGTTTGCTTATCTCTTACATATCTCAAACCGACCAAGTTGACCATGAAAATTAGCCATCATATGACCTAATAACCTCTTAAAAGTTCCACCATGTTATAAGACAACACAAGGGTTGGCTACCAGTGATACATTCTGGGACTTTCCAGTCTCAGAACCACAAGCCTAAAAGATCTCCTCTTTATAAATTACCCATTCTGTGATATTTGGTTATAGCAGCAGATAATGGACTAAGACATCACCACAAAATGGCAGCCAGACATGACTGAATTTTTCAGACAAGGAAAGGAAACCTCCAACTCCAACATTCTCTGGTTAGGTTTTCTGCTGTTACTGTTTCACTTTTTTTTATTTTAGGGAAGGGTCTACAGGGCATTCAGGGTCTCACTACTAGATCAGACTCATAGTGATCTGCCTGTTTACAGCCTCCCAAGAGCTGGGATCACAGGTGCACACAACCATGCCCAGTCTCAGTTGCCATCTCAGCACACCCAGGAGTGGGGCCAACATGGCAGTCCTGGAGATTGAACCCCCGGCCTTTGCACCTGCTTGCAGGTGCTTTAATCTACTGAGGTATTTGGCCAGCCCTCACACTTTTTTTGAAGCAGAGTCTCCTTACATAGTTCAGGCTGACTTTGAACTCACTCTGCCACCCTGGTGAGCATCAAATTAATAACAATTCTCCTGTCTTGGCACGTCAATAGCTGGGGTTGTACATGTGTGCCACCATGCCCAGTATAGCCTGGTTTGCTGTTGAAATATCATACATTTTGGCACTTTCAGAGCAAATATTAAAAAAAAAATTAAGTTCCATTTTTAATTGAAGAGCATTTTTGTTTTCTAAAGTGTACATTCATGCATTCTTATAAAACAAAATGAGGTCTTTGTGCTATAAAACAAAAAAAAAGATCTTCCCCAATGGAAGAAGGTAGACTAGAAATTTCAGGTTGTACCAATTGAAGAGGGGAGTAGTTACTACTACCCAAGATGTAAAGGCCAGGATGAGACTAAACAATCTATAGTGCCCAAGCTAGAACCTCGCAACAAAGAGTTATCTGACCCAAATGCTAATAGGAAGTTGAGAATTTATCAGTGAGTAGCAGCAGCAATCCCAGAACCTAGTTAGATAGGTAGATTCTTGGTCCCAGCCCAGATATGTGGCATCAGAAATCTTGACCCTGTACTGTTTGAAGTATCCTACACAGGAAAGCACACTCAAGCCATGCTGGCCCCTCCCCCAGGGTGCACTGAAATGGCAATTGAGACTGGACATGGCGGCATGCACCTATAATCCCAGCTCTTGGGAGGCTGTAAACAGGAGAAACACTATGAGTCTGATCTACGTAGTGAGACCTTGAACACCCTGTAGACCCTTCCCTAAAAAAAAAAAAAAAAAAAAAAAAAACTCACTTGTCAGAAATCCTTATCTGGACCTACACAGCCTGGTAGCCTCGCCATCATTCCACAGCTATTTAATTAAAGCTAAGTAATACTGAAACTTTAGTTCCTCTGTCACATGAGGTGATTTCAGGCACTCAGCAATGACTCATGATGACCATTCTGTGAACAACAGGCGCAGACCATGCATACATTTTGTTCACTGCACCTTTTTGTCTTGAAGAGAAAGAACCAACAAACACATGCACAGAGGATACTTTCCCACTGCACTTCCTCTACAAAGAGGCATCCTAAGGCTGAACTCCAGAAGGACAGGACCATGCAGTGCATCAGAAAAGACCCCAGGCTAAGGCCAGGACAAGATGTGCTCTGGGCATTGGATTTACATGAGTGGCACTGTTGTATGGAGACCTGGGGACAATTTACCAGAATTTCTATTCTTCTGTGTCCTAGATTCCTTTGTCATACTAGGGAAACCCACTGTCTTTGTCCATTTCCTGTGGCCATAATAGAATACCTCAGAGTCTGGTGACTTAGAAAGAAAGAGGGTTTATTTTGGCTCATGATTCTGGATGCCAAGAGGTTCAAGAACATTGCTGTAGATGACAGACTTGCAATGTGGCAGAAGCTAGCAGGACAAGCAATCGTGTGTGAAAAAGACAAAACACGAGGGCTACCCTCTGTAACAAACCATGCTCCTGGGAGAGATGCGAGCATCTCTTAACAACCTCTTAACCCTCCTAAAGGCCCCACCTCGCAACACTGCCACAGTGATAATGCAACTTCAACACAAATTGCAGAGGGGACAATCCACATTCTAACCATGGTACCCAGGCTTTGCTTCGAAAAAGAAGGCTTGTAAATGCACAAACCAAATGAAATTACAAAGAAAACCAATTACACTGAAATGTAGTTATTAACATAAAAAACAGTTGTGATATTATATGCTTCTTTATTAACACAGTAATTAATAAGATAGAGTGGCAGATCTAATAACCACTGTAATTTCAAAGAAGTGATAAGTGAAAGTGATATTTTGAGATCTGCATAACAACAGTAATATGATATGAAATACCTGTGATTTCTATTGGAAACAGGGTCTCAGGTACAACTAATACTGCCGTGGTTTGGTGCCAGCATTCATAATTGAAGGAAATACTAAATCTCATTAGAAAGTAAGTGGAAATAAAAAACAATTTTTTAACCATCTGAGTTTGCACAGCCTGACAGGTGTGGAACCTCTGGTGAAATGGTTCCAGTGTTGCCCAGCGGAGAGATCTTCTTCATCCCACTGGTGGGTGGTGAACAAAGAGAGGGGACAGGGTCACAGGGGAAGTACTCAGGGCCAGGCCTGGAAGGGGCATCGTGCAGGACACCCGTGCAACTACGCCACCCTCCAGACCCATCCTGAAAGGTGGTCGCATTTAGAATCCAGCACACCCTCTACCTACCTCCACAGTGAAACTAGAAAATGTGTATGAGAGCATACTGTCAAGCTGGAAAAGGGGCCTGCAGTATGAAGGCAAAAAGATTAGAAGCGCTGGCTACAAAACCATAGGGGCTATTCCTCCTCCAGCAGAGCTGGGAGAGAAACCCCAGCACTCGGCGAGGAGCCTCAGGGTGTCCCCAAGACATGAGGTCCCCACTTTAACACAAAGAACATGTGTGCCTACTTCCACAGCACACTACCTTCTCATCCTTCTTCCCACCCCAGAAACCCCAGGCAAATTCTGGGAGTGTAGGCATACTCAACCCACCCCCACCCCAGCCATTCACATGAAGGCCTGGCAAGCCTCCAGAAGGGAGGTAACAAAATCAAAAATAGCCTCTCCTCCAAAGGGGAAAAAAAATTAAAAATAGATTCCAACCCACATGAAAATTTGGGTGGAAAGAAAGGAAAGGAAAACAAAATGAATCATCTTTATGTGTTTTGCTGAGCGAGAGCCCGTTGCCATGGCTACAGGGCCCTGTATGCTGGCTGGGTCTTTTCCAGCAAGTTCAAGGCCCGCCAAGGAGCCAAAGGGGGCGGTCCCATCCCCAATATGTGATAACCACTGGATCTCTGATCTCCCAACACAGTTGCTGCCACGGAGCAGGTTGTATTAATGACTGTCACAGTTAATTTAGTGTTTCCTTCCATTGTGATCTGTCTATCACTGTAATTGAGCAAACGAGAGAACTTGTCTGAGTCTCCTGGGAGTTGAGGGAAATCTTGCCTGGTTTTGCAATCTAGACAGTCAGAGGAGGCTATGCGAACTTGTGGGGGAGCAGGGTCTTAAATCACAGACTAGGAAAGCCTGCTTTCCAGCCAGCCTCAGCTGGCTGCCTTCCTGGTGGGGCTTGCTGTGCACATGAAAGCTTGAAGGAGGTAAGAAAAAGATAAGATGCTCAGTCCGGTTCCGTGGCCTGAGTGAGACACCAGCACCGGGACTGTGTGCTGATCCTAGGGCAAGTGAGCTGTGTGGGAGAAACTCCCCAGCCCCAGAGGTCATGGGGTCCTCTTCTCAGACCTGGACTTTAGGACCTTACCCTAAACTGGAAAAGCTTAGGGCTTTGGTGAACCCTCTTCCATTACAAGCACTTTTCTAAAACTGTAGTGTGTTGTTGCCTTTAAGAAAATCCAATATATTGAAAATACAGACTCACAGATTAAACACAGCAAAAGGAGAGGAAGAAAAGATTCGTATTATAAAGAATTCTTCACTTCAAAATAGTTGCCCTGGTGATCTTCTGCATAGCAAACTGAAGAGACCTGTCCATTAAATGCTGTACCTGAGCTTAGTCTAGATCTTATACCACAGGGAGAAGCAATGCTATTGAAAATATTGTTGAGGCAACTGACAAAATTAGACTATGAAGTAGAGATAAAAATAAAACATACTGATGATAAATGTACTTAAATGAATAATTGTATTTTTAGTAACTGTATTGTGGTTATATAAAATAGTAATCTTAGGAAACACTGAAGTGTCTAAGAATAAATATATTCAATTTCTATGGTCTGTTTGTACTCCCCCCCACACCCAGTTCATATATTGAAACCCTACAGCTTAATGTGATAGCATTAGCTAGTCAGGCTCTTTGGAAGTGATGAGGCCGTGAGGGTGGACACCCCAGGAATGAGATTAGTGCCCTTACAAAAGAGCCCACAGCGGACTAGCTTGTCCTTTGTGCCACATGAGGACATAGGTAGAAGGTCCTATCTGTGAACTAGAAAGCAGGTCCTCACCAAACACCAAATCATCCAGCACCTTAACCTTGACTTTCCAACCTCCAGAACTATGAAAAACACATTTCTGTTGTTTATAAGCAGCCCAGTTCACGGTATTTTGTTATAGCAGACTAAGCAGTAGAAAAGTAAGACAGTAGAAGTCATAGAGTATCCTCAAACAGCATAGAAAAAAATACACATACAGTTATCCCCTGGTGTCTGCAGGGAACTTGTTCCAGGACTCCCCAGAGATGCTGAAATCCATGGCTGCTCAAGTTCTTTACAGAAAATGGCACAGCATTTGCATATAACCTGTGCAATTCCTCCTGTATACTTTAAATCATCTCTAGATGACTCATAACACCTAATACAATGTAAATGTTATGTAAATAGTTGCCATGTTATTCTGTTTGGGGAATAATGACAAGAAAAAATACGTCCCTACATGTTCAGTTCTGACACAACCATCCTAAGGCCTAACTGCATTTTCAATTGGCAATTGGTAGAATCCACACATTCAGAAGTCCTGGAAACAAAGGGCTAGTATGAGTATTCACATGTACATGTACATAGATGGATACAGATTGAAGGTGCACAAGTGGTAAAGCCAAAGGAATAAAGTGCAAAATGTTAAAAATAGGGGAATATGGCTAAAGCCCTACCTATCAAGAATCTGTCCCATAACTGCTCCTGCCAATTGTCTTCAGCACACATGGTGCTTTTGACTTCCAAGACAAGTTCAGCTTTTACCTGGCTCCCTCAGGGGACACTAACTCTTACAACTCAGTCACCACACTCTAAGAAAGCCCAGACTCTGTGGAGAGGCCACAGCTGGCTAGGGTCTCCACCAAGTACAGCCTGGAATGACAGGCGCATGAGTGCACAGCCTTCCAAGGGCCCCGCTCCTCAGCCATCGAGTCTTCTAGCTGATGCTGCAGATATTCTGAAGCAAGGAAAATCCACTTTCACTATGCTTTGTCCAAATTCCTGACCTGTGGAATCTGTGAGTGTTTATGGAATGGTTTCAGGCCACTACATTTGAAGGTAATTTCTTCCAAAGTTCTGGTACCTAGAACTTCTAGAATGTGGCTGGCCAGGGTTTACTAAAAGAGGCAGCAGCTGCAGTGAACATGTGCTAGGGTACAGGGTTGGGGTCCAAGCAATGGTCACTTGTCCCGGGCCCTTAGCATTCTGTGGGACACATGCCAGCCAGTGTCTACTGTGAGCTTAGCATCTAACAGCTGGTAATAAGTTCTTGATAGGGTTTTCTAGACTTGGCAGTGGTTTGGACAACTTTATAGAGGGATCAAATAAAAAGCAAAGCAGATTTAAAAGCATAAAGTTTAACATTAAATAAGTGTTAAAATGTGTCATCTCTACCGACTCTCAACTCTAGAGAAGTCCAATCGTGACAACAATTAATATAATGGCTTGATTTATTGCCAATTTTCCTTGGAATCATATTTATTTCATTATTTTTTAAATGTCTGAATCATCCAGGCAGGCTGGCTGTGAGAAAAGATTTTGGTGAATATACTGCCAGAAAAAGAAAAGGAGGAAGAAAAGGAAGGAAGGAATAGGGAAGGGATGAGTGAACATAAACTTACATAGTTTATAAAATTAGTAACATAAAGGAAATCTGACTGTCTAAGTCCTTGAAAAGTAAGTTGCCTCTGGGCAATCTTAGGAGTGAAGTCAGTTTTTAAAACACAGAAGAAGCCAAGCACTCAGCTACTAAAATGGTCAGGCCATGCATTCTAATGATCTGGTTGACGGTCTCCTGACCCAGTTTGCATTTACTAAAATGCCTGACAATGCCGGAAGGAAGAAACAGTGTCCTCAGCCTCGGTGGCTTCAGAAGTGTGTGGCAGGGAGAGGCATGTGCAGTCACCCACAAGCACACGCTCTCTCCCCCACTCTGCTCCGGGAAGAGCGTGAGCCTGCTGCTAGAGCCATGGTGAGCCACAGCGCTGGGATGGGGGCAGAGAACACAGCAAATGGGCAAATCTGGAAGGACAGGCCAGAAGAAGCCCAACCTTGGAGTGGTGGTGGGGGCAGCTGGTGCTGGAAACAGTCACATGGATGATCCTCTGCTTCTGAGAGTCGTTTTGTAAAAATCCTTGTGACAAGCATATGAAGGAGACCTTGTAATCCCCAGATTACAGATAACAAAACACAAGCTCTGGGTTTAATATCCCAAGACCACAAAAACTAGAAAATAGTCACAATCAGATATAAATAACTAATATTGTTTGAAACCTTCTTTACTGTGATCCCAGGAAGTGTTTCTAACAACTTAATTTGCATCAGATAGATATTAACATTTGCAATACAGAGATAAGAAAAGTGAAGCTAAGAAAGATCACTGACCCAAAGTCTTATAGGCACCCTCTAGCCAGGTGCTGTGGTCTAGTGGGAAGCTGAGGCAGGAGGACTGTAAGTTCAAACCCAGACTAAATAACTTAGCATCTTAGTGAGACCCTCAAATTTTTAGTATTTTTTTTTCAAATTTTAAATGGCTGGGATACAGCTCCGTGTGAAGGCCCTGTATTCAATCCCCTATACAGTTTCCCTCCTCAAAAAATAGCTACCCTTCACATTTGGTCCAGATTCTCCCTGGGTCAGAACCAAGAAACAGGAAGGGGCTGTACTAGGGCTGTGGCTGAGGCAATGGATGGGTGGCCAGAGTGGCAGGGCGAGGCATCAGGCGGGGAGGCCAGTACTAATGGGTATAGTGCACAGTGTCCCCTGAGGCCCACACAGAGAGAGAACAAGGGAAAGCAGAGTCTCTGCCATTTGCTCAGGCTCACGTAGGGTGAGAAGAACAGGGAAGCTGAGAGAGGGCTCATTTTTCCAGCTTTCAAAACCTGGGAAGATTGACGGGGAGAGAAATCCCAGTGGGCCCCTCAGGGAGGCAGGTGTGGCTCAGCAAGGCTGAGAGTAGGGATCCCCAAGGATCAGCACCAACTCTACAGCCAGCCTGGGCCATCCATTGCCAACACTGTCACCTGCGCCTGCGCAGAGCAGGCTTCTCTGGTGACTGTTTATGATTTAATTTAGTGAGAAAGTAGCCAGCCGTAGTCTTCTGTGATCTCCCAGCAGGATTACACTGTAAGAGGGTGACCACAGAGCCCCACAGGACAGCACGTCTCAAATTATCTGTGGTGAAGCACCAGTTGTTTTAGATTTTTTGTTTGTATTTTTCCAATCTGTCATAGATAAATCTTTGATAAAAATACAAAAAAGAAGAATCACTGGGGAGAAGGAGGATGAAATTTTTAAATCCCAAAGTTTTAATGCTCTTTAGATTCAGCAGACCAAAAATTACTCTGAAATATTGTTACAGAAGTTCTTAAATGCATACTCTCAACTGCTGTACTACCTTATCAGTAGTAGGTAACAAATTACTGCCAAACCAATGCTTATCTCTAGACCATGGTTTTGGTGGGGGGCAGAACTGGGGATTGAACTCAGGCCCTTGTACTTGCCAGGGAAGCGCTTATTCCACTGAGCCATCTCCCCAGCTCTAGACCATGCTTTGAGTAATGCTTCCACAGAGAATTCTGGGATGGTTGGGCAGAACTTCCCAGTTAGCTATCCAGTCCAGGCAAGGATGTCTTCAAGATCCCCTTGAACAGGAGTTCTCTGGTCATAGGTTTGGCAGGACAGGAATACATGAGTGCAAGAAGACTACGTGAGTGGAGTTGAGTACAACAGTGAACAAAATGTCTGTCCATGTCACACTTTTATACCTGAGGAAGAGAGCTAGGACATGAGGACAACTGGTCTTCCCTAAAAGGGGAAGACAAAACCCAGGGAAGGAGCAGGAGCTTCTTAAATTCATAGGAACTGGTAAGACCTAGGTTTTACCAACCTGCTAAGTCCACTTCCCCATTCTCATGAGAGAATGCCACTGTCTCCAGGGAGGCACCCCAAAGGGACACATTCTCGTCTTGAGGCTTCCTCTTTTCTGTGGTTGCTGATGACCTAACAGGCATGACTCATTCCACCAGACTCTCTTACCTGCCCTGCCCACCCCCTTTTCTCTAAGGAAGGGTCGTTTCCCTCAAATGGGAAAACTGAACAGGATGTCCAAGTCAGAGTAACTTCTTGCTGGCGACAGGAACCAAGAGGTTGACTTTAGGTAGTTCCTCTCACCCACTGGCAAATGGAACCTTTAGAACTGAAAGGGCATCTGCAGCCCCTGAGATCTGGACCCAGGAGCACTGATTCCCACACCCACCATCTCAGTCTGTTTCCCCTTCACACTCAGAACAGAAGGGACTGCGTGATTCTCTTTCTCCACCAAGCCATTCACAACCCCGTGATCTAGAGCCAGTGGTGGTGGCCCCATGGCAGGCATGCCACACAGCCCACTGTTTGTTATCAGCGAAAGTGCTAAAAGCTTTGCCCTCACTGAATGTGCCCCCGAGTCCAGCAGCCGCCAGCAACAGAACACCCTGCTATGACCAGATCTGTCTTTGCCAGTAGATGTCACTGCAGTCTGACCTCAGGTTGCCAAAAATGAGCCGCCAATTTTGATTTTGAAATTCTAGAAGAACCATGGACCCAAAGGCACCAAGAAGATGCATTCCTGTGCACTTTCTCTTTCCTCCTTACATACCAAACTCACTAATTGTTGGAACAGTGCTTTAAAAAAATCTCTGCTTTACCATCTGTAAAATGGGCACTTTCTCTACAGTCCTTCTTTCCTACAGGAAAGAGATAGAATTCTGGATTCCCCCCCCCCACACACACAGGACCTCAGTGATTTCCTCAAGCACAGGATAAAGCCGGAGAATCTGAGTAATAATGAATCTATGTTGTATTTGCACTAACACTACCCAGAACCACTTCCAACTATTCCCGTTTCCATAGCAACAGAAAGCCCCGCCCCTCCAAAAAAAACTCTTAACAAAGTAAGACACCTAAGAGGCATAAACAAAATATGTGGTGGTGTGGGAGGCTGTAAAGTTTTTATTGCCACCTGTTTGGGAAGACCTGCATAATTCAGTCGGGCTCCTGGCATTTGCAAGGGAAGCAATCACCCCAAAGTTGTGGCAATAAAGCCTTTATAGCACCCCCCCATGCTGCCACGACCGCTTTCTAGGTACAAAGCCCCTGTTTCATAAACTTTCGCTTCTTACATTTGCATAATGGAAATGGACGAGATTTTAAAGCCAGGCTGTTGGGAGGCATAACTCGAAGCTCTCCTGGTAGTGAATCGCGAGCTCGCCTGAGTGGAAGTGCTAGGAGAGGCATGAAGCCCTACCAGCAGGACTGCCGGGCTGGGCAGCGGCTGCCAGGAAAGTCTTCCCATTGCCTCAGACCCAGACCAGGCTGGGCTTTAGTTAAAGGCCACTGGACTCCTAGGCCAAGTTCTAAATATTGAAGTGATCTCGTGGCGAGCCCCTGGGGCAGAGACAACTTGTTTGGGGCACAAAGGATGGATCAGCCCCATGTGTTTTCCCATGGTGGCCCCCATGTCCCTGGCATCATCCAATCTCCAATACCTTCTCCCTTAATCTACCTCCCGCGGCCCACCACCGCTACCCTTCTTTGCAGAGCACAGCCTTTGAGCCAGGGCAGCAGTGGCCGCCCCGGGTGCCTCCCCCTCTGGGCAGATTACCGCAGCCCTGCCGGCACTCAGTGGTAAAAGTTTGAACGTGTCTGCAGAGCTTAATCAAATGCTAATTCCGTGTGGTGAAAGAATTTGCTGGAATCTGCAAGGGGGCTCCTGGCAGCAAGAAAATGCGTTGATTCACTCCCAAATCTGCTTTGCCCAAGCCGGGTGCGATTTAGACCGTAAAGCTGCATTAAATCACAAAGTGCTGTGTGGATCACACAGCCATCCTTTGTGTCGTTAATGAAGGGAAAAACAGGGCTTTATTCTGAAGCTTTGTGTGTAATCAGATGCCATGTTGTAAAGCTCTGGAAAACACACCAGAAATCATAATTGGGAGGAAATAAAAGGGTTAGTCCAAAACAGCATATGATTTAAATAAGAAGGAAAAAACTGCCCCCAAGATTTGTGCGTTTCAAGAATCAACTTTTAATTCATTCGCAGGGAGATTACAGAAGGGGAGGAGCGGCCTTTAAAATAGTATGAAAAGCTAGTTTAGATGTAAATGAGAGATAATGGGCTTTCACCAGGAAATAAGCAAGGGAGCCAAGTTTGTGCCCAGGGCGGGGGCGGAGGTACCTTGGTCTGCAGGGCCCTGAAGGCCTCTGGACCCCGCTGCTGCGGAGAACTCGAGATCGGTAGCTTAGAACTGGATGGGAGGTTTCGTGGCCCAAGCTCTGGTCGCCGTGAGCCCGAGGGAGACGAGAGGTGCTGGTTGCCTATCGTGGTCCCCAGGGGTTCTGGGGCTCGGCTGAGTTGGGGGAAGGGAGCCTTGATTGTTGCTTTAGTGCAGAAACGCTCCTTGGTGTGAACATTTTGAGATTGCTAAGGAAAGGGGCTGGGGTCTTTGCGCTTGTCTTACAGCTGGAGTTAAGGAGCACTGCGTAGAGCCTTCCCCAGCCCTAATTCACTAATGATTTGCTTATTAGTTCGGATCAGGGAGCCAGCTTCTGGAGAGATGTGAATTGGCATTGATTTAATCCTCTTCCCAGCACGCGCTCCTGGCCCAGGGTGAGGCTGGGAGGGAGGGGGGCCACCAGCCCATTCAAGAACAAGTTGCTGCTTCTCCTGCCTGGCTTTGTCTGCTGCCTGTACCATCTGCTCTAAAGCAGAGGGGCCTTGGGTGAAGTAGCCCAGCCCAGGAGCCCCAGCTTGCTGTCCAGACCTGCCTGACACGGGGCAGGGATCCTGAGCTCAGTGCCCTCCGTGAAGAAATTCAGGGAGTGGCTGAGATGCTGCAGAGGGTCCCCCAGTTCTAGCATCTCTCAGTAGCTAGAGAAGGGCGTCTGGAACATTTGCGGGGGAAGGGTATAATTCTTAGCCACCATCTTCCAGTGTTCTGCAAGCCAGGTGCTGCTCTGTGTATGACATCACTTAAACCACACACCAGTTTCTCCGGAAGATACCGTCATTGCCTAGGGGAGAAAGCTGAGCCTCAGAGAGGTTACATAACCTGCCCTAGGTCATGCAGGCGAGCACTGTAGTATAGGGAGGAAAAATTGAGCTCAGGTGGGTGACCTCCAAATGATACAGGGAACCTCCAAATGATATAAGGGAAAAATGATCTCCCGACCTGACCCAGACGAGTTCATGTTCTCTAAAACTGAAGAATGAATTTTAGGAACAAATGGAGGTTATGAACAGAATATATTTATTGAAGGAAAGAAAGCTCCTGTCCAAGAGAGGGACAGGAGGGGGACCCAGGCAGGTTGTCCCTGGAAAGCTATCTCTTCCAGGGACTTTTATAGTGCAAAACCATCTGGGGCTAAGGTGGAGAAAATGGGAACTCGCTTAGGTGGATGTGGGGTGGGACAGAACTATGGTCAACCAATGAGATTACAATCACCATTGTTCAGGTAAAGTTGGGGAAGGGAGTCACGTAGCAAGCAGGCATGAATGTAAAGCAGGACTTTATCAGGTAGCCATCCAGTAGTAGTTGGCTTAATGATTCTTCCTGGCTTTCTCAGGGTGATGATCAATCTCAGATGCCAATCTTTAGGGAGGTCAACATTTGTTTCATCTTTGGTCTTTAGGTCTGGTTCACAGCAGGAGCGTTTATCCCTTCCACAATTGTAAGATATCTTGACTTCTGTGTTATCTCCTTCAAGGGCCTAGCCTTGTCTGACTGCCTATAATATTTCTATCTAACTTGGCTGCCTGAAACAACTGGAACCTAGGTTATGTAATTCAAGTCTTCAGTCTTCCAGTGGCTTTATGTGAGCTGTTTCAGGTGGCACATGCCTTCATCTTGCCCTTGTCAACTAACATCAAGGCATTATTCTCTAGCCTTCTTGCTAGGTGCTTTGGCAGAAGGGAAGATGCTGTGGCTATTCTGGAAGCCAGGGCCTGGTGCATCCTAAGCACGCACTCTCCCACAGAGCTCCATGCTGATAGTCAAGGACATAACATTCTAGAACATATTGCCCATGGCCATCTCAAAGACTGGGTACCAGTTCCTGAGGGCAACAAGAAGCCCAGCCCAGTGTTTGTTCCAACCTGAGGAGCTCCAGCTGCAATGATAGCCCCAGATGCATATCTATGCACAGGTGGTGTCTTACTTATCCATCTTGTCCTGCTTTGCCTACCAAAAGCCTCCCAATACCCCCGAGGTTCCATGTGAGCAAGCTGATAGTTGACGTGTACCTCTGTGCATCTCTGAACGTAGTAAGTCCTTGAAAAATAATCCCCAGCTGACTAATGAAGAAAACATGAGGCTTGTGGTCACTTTGGAAATCTCTGGTGCTTTTTCAATCCCCACAACCCTGTTACTCCTCAGAAGAGATTCATTGTAGATTTTACTGTTTCAAAATGCTAAGAGGAGTCCAAATAGACTGAGAATTTCTAAGAAATCCCTGTCATTACTTGGTCTGCAAGTTGATTCCAAAAAAGTCCAACCAGCATTTATTAAAGCCCTAGTGTGTGCCCAGCCACAGTGCTAGGCAATGAATGTCTTAAAGTAAATAAGGTAGAGAAGGGTCTGCCTTTTCAGCGGCAGTGTTATAACTGGAAGCAGGCACTGTGTGTGTCTCCCCAGCTCAGCACTAAACCTTGTAAATGCTGGGATCATGCCCAGTGCTATTCCGTCTGCATCCTGGAGCACGGTGGAAAGCATGCTCCAAAAATGAGTTGAATCCAAACATAGAAAGAATACTGCCGTGTTACCTCATTTAATCTTTACTCCAATGCAGCAAATTGAGTACAATGATTCCATTCTAATGATGAAAACAGCTTGGGGATTTTGTACAAGTTTCTAGAGACCATATGGAGGGAGGGAGATGCTCAGACTCATCCTTGTCTGGCTCCCAACTCCTTTACCACACGCCTCACCCTGGCTCCCCAGGATGCCCTCCTGAGCTGTTAGAAGATGGGGAAGAAGGGTACGAGTCAGTCCTCTGTGAGTCTGGGTTGCCATGCTGACAACCAAGTTACAACCCAGCTTTAAAAGAATTGCTCTGATGGAACCCACCTAGCCCTTGGTTTCTGAATACCACGTTCCATCAAAAGGACACCACCCCCTTGGAGAAATAGATGAAAGGAGGCTACACAGACATGACAGTGACATGCAATATTGATCCTAGAGTGGCTTCAGCACAGTAGAGGGACAATGGGAGAAACTGGAGTACAGGCAATACGTTAGGTGATATTTTTGTATCTATACAAATTCCCTGAATGTGCAAATGTTTCTGTGATTATGGAAGAGAACATTCTTGCTCTTAGTAAACACAGGCTGGGAATATTTATAGGGGGAGTGTCATGCTTAAAGTAAATTATTTTCAGGTGGATTGGGAAGAGACCGATGAGCAAATAAGGCAAACCAGCATCCAAAACTCAGGACGCAGGGTTTACGGGTGCTTATTATCCTAGTCCATTTCTCTGAAGGCTGGAAATTTTTCAAAATAAAAATGGAAAAGGGAGAGAATTCCTTAGGAATGCTTCTGAAAATCTTATCACCTCCACCAGGCAGCTGTGGGCCAGAGGTTGCCAGCCACCATTACGCAAAGGTTGGTCCCAGTTAAGGGGACAGCAGCAGGAATGCTCACAGGAAGCTTCTGTTGAAACCATCGTTGTTACGAGGGTTTCCAAAGCTGAAAGCAAATGAACTACTGTACACTGTTCATCAAGAGCTGTCCACAGCAAAGCCTGCCATGGCAAGCTGGGCTGAGATGGGGGCAGGACCGAGGTGTCCTGGCTCTCCTTCAGAGACTGGAATCTGGGCCACTTATTACCTCGGGTAACACCTAAATGTCAAAAGGCAAAGATGGAGCCAGAGCACAAAGCTTGCCTGTGAATACAAATAGAAATGAGCTTTAAAAATAAAGCCGAGGTTCAGGTTCCAATACTCCAAATGCCAATCAAAAGCTTCATTTATTTTTTTTAAATATGTGGGCGAGCATTTGCTATGTGTCTGAAAGCTAGCTATCCAGGAAGAAGTACAGAATTATCCTGCAGATTCTGAGCTTGTCGGCTTCAGCTTTCATTTCGCTTTGAGTTTGGTTTCAGTGTGCTTTGGTTTGCTTTGCTTGGATTTTTAATAATAAAACAGAAATAGGTGTGGCTGTAATAACGGTACTCCGAGAGGCTGAAGCATGATCACAACTTCAAGCCCAGCCTAGGCAACTTAGCAACTTAGTGAGAACTTGCCTCCAAATATGAACTTTCTAAGGTGCCAGGGATATAGCTCAGTGCATAAGCCCTGGGTCCAATCCCATATATATACATAAAAAGAGAGGGATTGCTGAAAAATTTGAAGTTTGTTTTTTGTTTTTTGTTTTCGTTTTTGTCTTTTTGAGACAAGGTCTCACTATGCAGTTCAGGCTGGCCTTAAGCTCACTTTGTAGCTCAGGCTGGTCTCAAACTCACAGCAGTCCTCCTGCCTCAGCCTCCCAAGTGCTGGGATTACAAGCATGCGCCACCACGCCCGGCTAAATTTGAAGTTTTTATTGAGGATATATTTGTAATTTTGTTTAAATAAAAATTCTGGTGAAAAGAAGTGAATGTGCCTAAACTTGGCCCCCAAAATATCTGTCAAAGGTCAGTTTTGGTTGGGTTTTCTAAGACAGGGGCTTGCTCACTGGCTACATTGGCCAGGTAGGGCTCAAGCCAGTGATCTTCCTGCCTTGACCTCTGAGAACGCTGCACCACCTCTCCAGGATGGTTTCTAATTTCTGTTGCTAAACTTTTGGCGATGCCTTTAGTGTCTAATGATGCTGCTGCCAGCCAGCTGGGAGTTCTTTTGCTCGACTCAGAGAGATATCATGAACTTGCAAAGTGCAGATCCCTCGATCACTGTAATGCCATAACAGCTGCTTCCAGTTGATTCTCACTTCCTGCTGCCCATGCCACTGTTCAGCACAGCTAGTATGGGACATTGCTGGTCAATGCTGCTAGTTGCTGCTGGCCGCCACTGTCCAATATTGCTGGGGTCAGATGCTACTAATGGACCCTGCCACAGAGTTCACAGTTCAACACCAGCTTCAGTTGGACCACCTCAGTCAATTCTTCCATTTGCTGGTCTCTGCCCCTGTCATCCAATGCCAGCTTGTGTCAGGTGCCACCAAGTGACACTGCCAGTTACTACTCTCTGCTACTGCCAACCTGTACCAATTGGTGCCTCACACCCACCTCTGTTACTGCCAGCCATTGCTGTTTGACACCAGCTTATTCTGGACACCACTGGTCAACTACTAGTTACTGCTGTCTCTGGTTTCTGGAGCTCATCAAAGGTAACAATCTCCAGTGTTTATAGCTTATTCTATTTTTATTTTTTTCCATTTGGTACAGGGTCCAGCTACTAGGCAGTTAAGACTTATAGTGATCCTCCTGTCTCAGCTTCATCAGTGCTGGGATTGCAGGCATGGGCCACCATGCCTGGCTTCAGTGGCCTGGAGCTCTAGGTCTGGCACAACATGCCATATTGGGGATCAAACCTCGGTCCTTGCACTTTCCAGGAAGGTGCTTAGACCACTGAGCTATCTCCCCAGCCCCTATAGCTTGTTCTTTTAGAAAGACTATTCTGTCCATGTTACTCAGCATAAGTATCCTAAAAAGACTTACAGGACCTTCCAGACACTGGTAGAGGCACTGGAAGAAATAAATCAGACAGAGATTTACAGAGCCACTGGGGCAAAGCTTGGCACAGGGAGTCTATACACCAGAGACAACCCTGTGTAGACTAATCCAAGACCATGTGAGGGGCAGGCTGTTTATACAGTAGCTGAAGTCCTGAAATTGGTTCACATTGGTCTACACTTCCAATCAAGCCTTCCAGTTGGAGCCCACTGATTGGTCCAAACTCAATTCTAGTGATTCGGTTCATATTCAAGCAAAGCAGACATCTTCCAGAATGTGTGTTCAATATCCATGGCAGCAGTGGCTGTCATAGCAGCAGTTGGGCAGAATTGTTTGACTGATGGTTGTCACATAGCTATGAAAAATGGCAAGGCAGAAACTAGGGAATCTTTGTAGGGTCTAGATGTGTTAATCACAGCTTGTTGTGGCTTAGGGGAGGTTGGGGATGTTAATAATGGGCCCAATCCCACCTTGATATCTGCCATGTTAAGGGGTTTCCTAGTGTTTCTGCAAAGAGGACCAGGGGCTAGCACAGCAAGTGGGTGCAGGAGAGACATCAGGACTGACAGCCAAACAGCACCTCCTATTGGAACAACCTATAGAGTTGTCACAAGGTATCCCTAGGGGTAGTGAGAGGGAGCTAAGATTAAGACAAACTGTCCCCATCCTTTCTTTCTATCTGTCTCAGAGGCAGAATTTCCTCCTAAGACCTGGTGATTTCTGACAATGGAAGCTCATAAAGCAGATAACCTTGTTCTCAAGCAGCAAAGTCTAGCTTAACTTGTGGGGGAAACCTCATTATGGCCACAACACCACTGTCACCTCAGGCAGCCAATCTGAGACCCAAATATAGGCAGAAGTCTCGCTCAGGATCAGGAGAACAAAAATCATCTTCTTCCTCACTGAACATCTTTTCAAGACTCCTGAAGAGGAACCAGAACAAGAAGCAGACCTGAAGAGAACCAGAAGCAGATCCTGCCAACAGAAGATGCTGCCATTTGGAAAAATAGGGGCAGCGCAATTCGTTGCTTGAGCCCATGGTGATTGGGATTTTTGACTCTGCTTTTCCCTCAAAAAGTTTCCACAGAAGAGCAGGTGGGCTGAAAGAAAAGGACCTGGGTGGTACTGGAGCTGAGAGATTTACTCAAGTTGCCTTTATGGTACATTGTATTCTCTTGTTTTGTAAATTAGTTACATGTGTTCCCAAAAAATGTAATTTGTTGAGTGTCAGATTCTCCTCATGACCACTAGTTAATGTTTATTAAGTGTGTGAGCCCAATCTCCAACAACATTTTTGTTGTCTTTTTTTTCCATGCTGGGGACTGACCCAGAGCCTCACACATACTGGGCAAGTCTATTGCCCTGTACCTTTTTACAATTTTGAGATAGAGAGCCTGGGAGATAGCTCAGTGGCACAGTGCCTGCTTGGCAAGCACAAGCTCCTGAGTTCTATTCCTGAAACCAAAAATTTAAGAAAATGTTGAGATAAGGTCTTACTGTCACTAAATTGCCAAGGCTGGATTTCAATTTGGCATTTCTCCTGCCTCAGCCTCCAGAGTAGCTGGGATTACAGGTGTAAGCCACAATGCCTAATTTGTTGCCCTCTCCATCAATTTTGAGTGAGAAATTTTAACATGTCCAAATTACCCTTCCTGGTTTGTTTTATTCTGTAGTTCTTATCCACACCTATACTATAGCAAACTTGATTTTTAAAGATGGCACCATGACATTCCTTCCATCTAGGAGATTGAGGTGGTTGGTTTCATATCCCCTCCCTTTGATTCTGTATGGGCTCATGATTTGATTGTGTCTAGAATGCAATGTGACACCATGACTTTCGATGCTAGGTCAATAGAGGTGATTCAACTTCTACTCTGCTTGTTGAATCACACATGCTGGAGCCCTGAACCACCATTTAAATATTCCAGCTGCCTCAAGGCTGCTGTGCTATCAGCCCAATAGCTACAGAGAAAGGCTGCAGGATGAGGGCTGAGACTGTGAAAGCTGAAAGATGCCCACTGGCTGTCGTTGCCTTGTCTGCACGCTGTTCCAGCCCAGCCACAGTCTAATTGTAACTACTCAAGTGACTCCAGGCCAGAATCACTCAGCCAAGCCCTTCCAGGATTTTGGACCCGCAGAAATCATGAGACATGACAAAATGATTGTGGTTATTTTAAGCCATTAAGTTCTAGAGGGATTTTACGTAAGCATAACAACTGGGATGGGTGGAGTTTGCCTGAAACCCGAAAATTACCATGGCATGCTCTAACATCCTTCTAGTTTCTACCAACATATTGCTACTATAACTGTGCTGCTGGAATTTTGCTCTAGGTATGAATGTACTTAGTAGAAGGTCTCTTACCTTTTCATAGAGTACCATACTTAATATGTTATAAATGACTCTAAATTGCCGGATATTTCATAGCTGGAGGTTTTTGTTTTTGTTTTGTTTTGTTTCGTCTGCTTTTTGGTTATTTGTTATGGAGATAGAGTTTCTATGTTGCCCAGGACAGCCTCAAATCCCTAAGGTCAAGGGATCTCCTTGCCAGGTTCACACCACCACATCCAGCTAGAGTATTTAGTCCATTTATTTTGATTAGGGGGTTTAGTCTATTTGTGTATGTCATCTTATCTTGTCCAGTGTACCATTTTCCTTATTCTCTTTTTTTCTTTTCTACTGGTTAGGAAATTATACACTCCATTTCAATGTTTTTAATGTTCTCACTCAAATTTTAGTGTAAATATTTGACATAACATAGTCTTAAGTTACTCAGCAGTTCTGCTTTCATCTTGGACATGTAAGGAGCTTAGAGCACTGCAAATCCAAATACCTTCCTCCATAGCCCATGTTTTTCTGGCACTATGTTAGTGCTATCTTCTTTTTATCCTTCCAATCAGATAGTGCTAGTATTATTTCACAATTCTGTGCAGCTTATCTATTTAATACAACTTCCTATATCATTTAATTTCATGGGGCTTTTTTTTTTTCTGGAATACATTCTTTAGGAAGCTTCTTAACATTGATTTGGTAGTGGTAAACAGGTTCTAATAGTCCAAAATATCTTTATTTCTCCTTGATTTGTAATTAATTGTTTAGCGCAGAATTTTCACTCAGTATTTTGAAGATACTATTTCATCATCTCATAGCTTTTATTACTGCTGGTGGGAAACCTGCTGCCAGGTTTACATTAATTCTTAGTAGGTAATTTATTTCTCTTCAATGATTGCTTTTAGCTATTTTTGTTCTTTTAGGAATTGTACTCTAATGTAGCTACGTTTTACTTTTATTTATCCTGCTGGGGATTTGTGCATTCTGAATCTGTGTTTCATTGGTTCTGGAAAATTCCTAGCCATTGTGTCACTAATGCTTTTCCCATATTCTCTCCATTCTTTCTCTCTGGCACTCCCACCAGTTATATATAGAAACTTTCTTTTCTATCCTCCATATCTCTTCATTTCCTCTTCTAATTTATATTTTTGTGTTGTACTATTTGTAATTCTCTGACAT
>PVKA01007277.1:0-78659 GCA_004027165.1 Ctenomys sociabilis
AAAAAAAAAAAAAAAAAAAAAAAAAAAAAAAAAAAAAAAAAAAATATATATATATATATATATATATATATATCCGTTGGGCTTTTAAAACATGCAGTAGAAGTCCAGGGTACTTTTCATTTACATTTCATATAAATATTTCAGTATGTCCTTCATATCAACTCTCTTTTGCTATGTGATTTACATTATGACTGCTATAACTGACTTTTGAATGATCGCATGGATGTGCAAGTGTTGCGGGTGCTATGGGCCATAGCTTGCACACATGTGAGGTGTGTCTCTGGTGCTAGTGTGTGCTGTTGGTTGCAATCAAACACACTGAGGTGAGTTTGTGGATACATGCCCAGTCCCTCACCGAGGGGAAGTGACCTGAGGGTGTACTCCTTGCCATTCCTCCGTCACCCAGGAAGACTAAGCTCCAGTGGCCCAGAGGTGCCACTTGCTGCATAGCAATGCTTGATTCTTTACCTTTCCTGCTGGATTTCCATGTCCCTTTCTAGATAGTTCCTGAGATCCTTCCCAAATTAAAAAATCCTTTCACTTTCATGATTTCAATGACCTGCTTCTAGACAAACCCAAATGTGAACGAAGGCAGACATGTGGCCAATGGGACTTCACCCTGAGGACAAGGGGCAGTCATGACGGTCATGCCTCAGCACAGGCATCTGACAACATGTTATGTGCTATAAAAATTTTAAAGTGTGAGAAATTTCTCCAACAGATTTCAATAGCCCATCATTCACACCCCCACTATCAACGCTAGTGTCAGTCATGCACAAAAGCCCCAGTCAAGGGTGAGGATTTGCCCACCTACCCTGCAGAGGTGGCCCCTCCTCTCATAGGGGTCCATAAGATGCCAAAGCTTTTCACTTTATTGGAGGCCACATGACTAGGAAGTGGCCAACCCTGCCTTGGAGTTCAAGTCACCTGTCCCCTTGTCCCTTTCTCACTAGGTCGCTTCCACAGTGACATCCTGAAAGGTATTTTACCCAAACCTGCCAAGATCAGGACCCTGAGCCAGCAAAGGCAAAACCTGCCAGTCACAATGGCCTTGTTTAATGGGCACTATCAATTCCTCTTAGCCTTTGCTGAAAAAACAAAGACCAAAGTCACATCCTTTCCTGGGACCACAGCCAGGGCCCAGCCTCCTTTGTAAGTCCACCAGGCACTTGCGGACCTGTTCTGAAAGAGGAGATGCAGGCAATTGCAAGCATCCATCCTGCGGGGCACAACCCCGCTGGGAAGCACTGTCACACCTGTCAGTCCCTAAGTGCACTGAACGTCGTGGCCTGCCTGGCTGAGGCACCTTTGAAATGTTCCTGCGCCAGTCTCACCACTCAGTGTGAATCAGAGGGGACACAGCTGAAGCCTCAGGACAGCTGAGCCCAACGTACACATGCATGAAGCAAAGGACCCTGAGGTGGACATGAGGAATCCCCAGATGCAGAGATGGACAGTGACAAGCCGCCACCCCTGTGCTATGTGTGGGCTATTGAATGCCCCAAATTCCTGCTTCCTGCAACTCCCATGAGAATGATGGAGCATGAGGGGCCAACCCAAGATATTACTATGTGAAGCATCACAAGGACAAATTACTTAACTCTCTGTGCTTCAGTTTCCTCTTTTATAAAATAGGGTTAATAATTCCTAATCCACACTACTGCTGTAAGGGACAAATGAAACACTGTGTGTACAGATCCATAAACATGATAATTCACATTGTTCAACATTCCCCTACCTTCCCCATTAAAAAACTAGTATTCACAGAGAACTTACTATATTACAGATACTTCTGAAAAGGACACTACAAAATACTATTTTTTATTCAACAGCTATATGAGGCAGAACCCACAATTCATGTCATTCTGTAAAGTGGGAAACTGAGTCACAGCAGGAAGTTGTGGCCTTGTAGAGGATGATGCCAGGCAGATCTGACTCCGAGGCCCAAGCCCTGAATCCTTCCATGTCCTCACTCAACTCAGAGGATTAATTAATGGTCAATTTGAATGGGAATATCCAGCTGAATTGTGTCGGGGTGGTGCTGGGCATGGAAGACCCACTGAGGATTGTTGTCTGAATAGCATGAAGGGACAATGGGAGGAGAGGATTTTATTGCTGGTGTTCTTAGAAAAGCTTGGTCATTTTCCTTCCAAGAGGAAGCTTCGGCTGCTGTTGTTGGAGGAGCTTGGTCCTTGTTCTCACCAAGGACAGCTGTTGTTTCCATCAGTGGAGCACTGACCTTCACGTTCATCTTGAGCTTGGTCTTCCGACTCCAGTGCAGACCCCCCAGCCTTCCGACACAGATCTTTCTGCCTTAGGAGAGATGCTGTGGCTGTCACACCAGCCCTGAGCTTTCCAGGGAGAGCCCTTAGCCTCACACTGCAGATCCTTCAGCCTCCTGATACAGACTTGCATGAGCCATTGCTGTGAGATCCAGGCCCCAGGCTGGATTCTTTGGATCACTATGATGGATCTTTAGCCAGTGGACAGATTGCTTGTACTCTTCTACATCTGGTTTTGTGATGGTATCTTATAAGATAACCTTACAAATTTATATGTAAAGTATTAAATCTGTTCTCTTGCAAACACTGACTAATGCAGAGAAAATCCAACTTACCCAGGAAGAACACACATGGCATGAACTGGACTAATGACTTTCAGCATTAAGGACAAAGCTGTGGCTGTGTTGGTAGTGATATATTTTATATTTCTGATTTTAAACCCAAATAGTGATGCTGAGTAGCAGTAGCGCTCCAGGTGTGGTTCATAGCCTGGAAGCAGTAACAGCATCAGGTGGATTAGTTAGCTCTGTGCTCCCGCAACAAAATACCTGAGATGAGATACTTGCAAAAGAAGGCTTATGTAGCTCACAGCTTGGGAGGATCAAAGTCCGAACAGCCCAGACAGGCTCAGCGAGGGTGGGCTGCAGCGACCACCTCTCAGTAGGCCCCAGTGTCAGGAGCAGGAGTGGTAACGAGGGGGGAGGGTCCAGACATATTAAAAAAAAAAAAAAAAAAACCCTCTCAAAGGAATTCAAGAGGTCAGATAAGAACTCCTGCACCACCCTACTACCGCCATCGCCATCACTTTTTCCTTTTTATTTTGCTACATAAAACTCTTTCTTTTTCCCATTCTCACCTGCATTCTTTTCTGTCTTACCTAGACAGAAATTCTTTTACCTAGAATTTCTCTGTAATTAAAGAGGAGTGAGACTAGAATTGTCATGTCCACTTAATCCACATTTACTTGTATAATCCACCCCAAAAAACAAACGCAGTGTTACTGCCATGCACTGACAGAGTGCTCACATCAGAACACCAGAATCTCTGCTGGAAGCACCTCTTTGGCCATGCTACAAGGTGCCCTGTAGTATGAACCTTTTCCTTGCTCACCAATATTTTAAGTACCTCCATGACACATAATAGGTGTGCAGTAAATATTTTTACATGAGTGAATGAAATTAGTGTTAAACTTCTTACATACCTACAAGGTTTTTTCACATTTATTTACTTATTTACTTACTTATTTTGAGGATCAAACCCGGGGCCTTTGCATTAACTTACACCTTGGCCGTTCTTCTAAAAAAAACACTTTTGAAACGGTTTTGGTCAGTGGCTGAATCGCCCGAGTTAGGCTTGCACTTGAAATACTCCTCAGAAAACTGAGGTTCACAGTGTTAGGGAATACTCTAAAAGTTTAATATAACAATAAATTCAAGATATTGGAGTCAGGCTTGTGATCCCAACACTCCGAGAGGCCGAGGCTCAGATTCATAAGTTTAAACCCATCATAACATAATGATTTAGCAAGACTCTCTGTCAAGATTTTTTAAAAAATTGAGCTGGAGATATAGCTCAGGGTGAAAGCCTACCCAGAAATTTAAATATATATATATATATATATATATATATATATATATATATATATTGAAACCGGAACTTCTAGGTCTCAAATATAACCACCCACCTCTCACCATTACCACTCCTCATCCCCCATCACTCTGTCTCTTCCCCAGTGATGAACCTCCAGAAGGGATCAGCCTGCAGGTGAGAGCAGCTGGGCAGGCCCCAGGGCTGCTCCTCTGTGCTCTGCATCAGGAAAGTACTTGGGTGACAGGAAGTGAGGGGCCTGAGCCCTGAGCATGAAACAGTGGCTTGCGGATGGACTCAGGTGAACACAAGTACCTCTGTGCTGGGGCAGCGGGGAGGAGACAGCAAAGTTCAGTGCCATGTAAGACAGCAGCACACTCAGTGGGTCACAAGCCTCCTACCTTGCGATGCAGAGGCCAGCAAGCCATTTCCAAATGAAGAGTTGGCTGAGACCCCTGTGCTCGTGCCCTGAAGGCCATTCCTAGACACAAGTTCTGGAATCCACAGAGAAGACCTCAAGTATCAAATTGTCACCACAAGAGAGATGCCTGATTCTCTGACTTTTGATCTAGAGTTAGTTTCACTTTGTGAGATGTTCAGAATTCTGAAACTTCAGCCAACTCAAAATTGTGGCTGTTAGTTTATCCTCATGCAAACTAAATGGGGAAAAGTGGAATCTGAACTGAATTTCATGAAGATCCCTACCTTGGTTAGAAATAAGATAAAATGTGCAACAACAGCAACAAGAACAACAACACAATCAAAGGCCCTAAACCAAAAGTTTGAGGAGAAAGACTCAGTGTCCCCTTCTTTTCAGTATTGCCTTAATTTGCATTAAGGGATCTACTGCTTGAGTAAAACAAAATACCATTTTAAAGAAATACAGCGGTGCTAATGGAGTGCTTGTTACGTGGCCGTTTCATTCCACTTTACACAATCCAGGGAGGTGCATATTATTGGCCTAATTTTACAGTTGAGGGTGTCAGCTCTGAAAGGCTGACAGCCTGAGCAAGCTGGAATGGGCAAGTTCAAAGCCAAGGTTTAAAAACAAATTTTGACCAGAGATACTTTCAAACCTTAAGTACACATTAGACCGTATGGGAGGCTGTTAAACCTCCTGGTGTCTGGGCCACCCCCAGACCAATTAACTCTGCATGCTTGGGTGTGGCACCCTGGCGCCGGCACTTTTCAAAAATGTCCCCAGAGATTATTGTGTGCAGCCAGGACTGAGAACTCCTGCTTAAGAGCTGGGTCAGTGCAGAAGTCAGAGCACCAGGCTAGCAAAGGATAAAGATGGAGGCAGCTTCAAGGAACAACTAATGAAGGACAACAGAACTGCTTCTGGAGCTGTCACACAGCAGGAGCAATGCTGTGGCAATTTATCCTTCTTTCAATGTGGGTAAGTTATGCTTACGGCACAGCCCCTTGGGTCAGCTATGCCCTTGTGACTGGCTTTAGTCTATGGGGGATAAGCAAATGCTAGTAGGCAAAACCTGAGAGTGCTTAGGTGCTAACCTTTGCCCTCTTCTGTGCTTCTTTATACCCTGTTTAAAAAAAAGAAAAAGAAAAACTACTATTGCCCTGCTTTTCAAAAAAATAAAGAAAAACTACTCTTGGATATCAGCTTGTCCTTAGGGCATGAAAAATCTGTAAAACAGACCTGGAGCAGCTACAGTGGCAGAAGCAAGAGCAGTCCAAGTCAGCCAACCCTCAGCCAACTTGCAGGTACTTCGGTAGGACAAAGATGCTTATCACGGTACTCTACTAACATTCTGATGGTGTTTGTTACACAGCGTTATCACAGCAAAAGTTGACTGAGACACACAGTTATCTCACTTCATCCTCACTTTAACTTAGGTACATAAGCACTGCCACTGTACCCATCAGAAAGAAAAGAAGAAGCAGATTCATGGCGATAGCATAATGTGTCTGCAAGCAGTAGACAGCACAGATTGGTTTCTAACCCAAGTCCTCCTTTGAAGATAAATTCTTAATGCCACTACACTTTGCCACTCCCCTAATCCTTCATGGCAGGAGAGATGCAGGCTGCTGGGGCAGGGACTCTCCTCCAGACTGTTACCAGGCTCTGAATCCTAGTCAGAACAGGTGAAATTTAAGAGCCAGAAGTCAATGACAATTGAGTGGCCACCATGACATTGGAAACTTTCCTTTCTGAGATGACAACAGGAACACTAGGGTGGTGTTTTAAACAACCCAGAGTCAAAGAAACACTGGCATCTGCAGAGTTCTTACAGCCATCTGTCTTCCTGCAAGAGGCCGATGCTGCAGAACTTCTGCATAAAAGAGCACCATTTATTACAAGGTCTCTCAGTGCTAATTCCACAGACACAGAGCTGAGCAAGACTGCGTGCATTGTCTGTGCTGTTCATTGTGTGATGCTTCAGACTTGTGTAGGACTCTACTAATTAAATTCCAATAGCATCCCCTGTGTATGACAACCGTAAATATCTTTAGATATTGCCAGATGTCCCCTGCTAGAAGGAGACACTTCCCCCTTTTGAAAACTATGATTTTAATACAAAAAAATAAATCCTGGAACTAGAAAAAACATCACTGGGACTACCATACAACGCATTGTCCTAAATCTGGATGCAAGTCTGAATTACCTGAAGGATTTTAGGAAATGCAGATTCCCAGCCCTTACTCCTAGCGGTCTATGTTCCTTAATAAGCTCCCTGGGAGAGTCTCTTCCAGGCTGCCTGGCCCTCGGCCTGTGGACCATTACTGGGGAGCCATGGTAGCATTATTTTGGGTGTGGTCCCTGGGGCCAGATGACACAGGAAAAAAAATCAGCTCAAGAACTTATTGCCTGGGCCTGGGGAGATAGTTCATTAGAATAAGCGCTTGCCTGGCAAGCACAAGGTCCTGAGTTCAATCCCTGGTACTGAAAAAAAACCTTACTGACATTGAGGAAAGCTGCCATGTTTTCCAGCTGCATTGCACACTTGAAAACTAGATTTCTTCTTGTAGGTGGATCTCCTTGTCACAGTGGCAAGGCACAGGATGAAAAATTACTCAGAGTCAAAGTTTTGTTCAAGTTCCAAGAGGTCCAGAGGGACTGCTTCACCAAGACTCTGTGGGCATGAGAGAACCTTAGGAAAACAGTGCTCATTTGAGAACCCCTCAGCCTTTAATATGTCACCCAAAGTGTGAAAACAAAAACGCAGAAGAAAAACATTTGTGTTGGTGTTTTGGTCAGAGGAAAGGGAAAGAACAGGATGGTCTGCTAAGCGAGACGTCTCTGAGAGTGCTTGGCTTCTACGTTTGCTAGCCATTGCTCTGCAGCCTGCTCTAATCTTTTTTAAAACTCTATAATCTTTATTGATACTTTGCTTTTATAATTCACAATGCATTCTATGGATGTAGTTAAACACAGTTTAAACCACAAACTGCAGTTTTGTGGTACCAGAGATTGAACTCAGGACCTTGCATTTGCCAGGTAAACGCTCATTCTACTGAGCTATCTCCCCAGTCCCAGTCAGTAAGTATAAGTCTTTACAATTTCTCACATAACAGTGGAGCCCTGGGCTGTTGCTCAGGGATCCTTGAGTCCACGATACGCACTTGGTGCCCGTGTTCAAGCACAGCAAGAATGGGGTCTTGAAAGAGCATGTTGGTTGCGGGGCTCCCAGTGAGCCCAGCCTCCAGTCTCTCAGAGCTTGTGCACACTTCCGAAGCATTTAATACATTCCTTTCTGCTTCAGCCAGTGTGCGTGGGATCTATTGTCCACACCAAGCATAGGTGTTTTTACCTTTCTTAACCTTTTCCTCATCTGAGAAAGGTGAAGAGTACTTGCAAGTATTAGGACAATAGCATTGGTATCCAGAACCTGGAATTCAAAGGATTCTCAAAGCAAACAATATCAGCTTTTTGAGCTTCAATTTCTACAAAGTACAAAGAAGGTGTAACTTATTTTTGAGAGGATTTTGTGGGTCAAAATGAAGTGCATAGAATGCACTTTGCACGTGTCAGGTGCTTGGTGTTACCTGGCATTATTGCTGGGTGGTGTGAAGGCTCGTCACACCCATGTCACCCCTACACTCCTGTGCTCCAGAAATCTAATGTTCTCCATGACTGCAGAGTCAGGCCCTTCTCATCATCATGTCTTTACACTTGCCTAAGATGGCCTTTCTTTTTATTTCTACCTATCCAAATCTTTCAAAACATATCATGTCTCCTTCCTTCAAGGAAGCCATGCTTGTGTTTCTCTTCGCTGAACCCAAGCAGCATCTGGTGATACCTACTGCATAATTCAGCACTTAATTATGAATACAATAATTCCTCAGAAGCTCTTCCTGGCCTGCCTTGTTTCCATAGTTAGACTGTAGGCTCCCCTAGGGCAGGTAACCTGCCCTATCTCCTCATTTGCCACACTGTGTTGGGTGGGCACTTTGAAGGAAATTAAAAAAATCTGTCCTACTAAATGAGGTAATTCAACAGATGCCCAATCAGTGTCTCAGGTCACAGGAGCAGGGGGGCGGTCAGGAGCAAGTCTCCCCAGAGCCCTCAGCTCCACAAGTTGGAATGACTATGTGGTTATTTGGTAATTTGCATACAGATGACATTCTGCAAAACAGGTGCCTGCCTTTGTACCAGTGAGACCAATTAAGAACTCCACGTTTGAAAAGCAGAGTGTTTAAGAAATGCCTGGGAGAACAATTAAGAGCACAAAACATAGTAAATGAAACTGGAAGTTATCAAAAGCTATTGAAAGAAGTGGAGGAAAAATAGCGAGTGGCCACGTGGGGGGCAACAGAGCCCAGGGGATCTGATTATGGACTATGGATGCCAACAGCCACCAGCCCAATCCCAGCAGAGCCACTCAGCCGCAACACCTCGGGCGTGCACTGGTACAACTTTTCTGAACAAAAGCTTCCTTGATTGTAAAATAGAAATAATAATAGCACTTGCCTCATAGGGTGGTTGTTAAGATTGAATGTATTAATATAAGTAAAGTAATTAAAACAGTGCCTAACACTTAAGTGCTCAATGACTGCTGGTTGCGATGATTATAATGATTATTAATATAGTGTTATGTTTGCTCCAAAATAACAGGGACCTTTTCTGCCTTGGCTTTTCAGCACCCCAGCAACTCTGGCACCTCAGAAGAACTCAGTATGTTAGCTGAGGGATCAAATTAAATTGCAAATTTAGCTGGTGACAGACTGGTCTGCTGCCAGAGTGTCCTTCCCTGCTCTTTCCTTCTCATGGGCAAAGCATCAAGCACACTCTTGTAAATTTCCACCCTGGCTGGAAACCCTGCCCCAGCTAATCTTCCTAGCTTCTTTCAGCCTGGCCCATTCCTATATGTCAGGATGTCAGCTCCAGAGGCTTCATCTCCTCCCCTCACTTTGAGATCGCACTTCGAGCCATCTTTCAGATTCCAGTTCCAGGGTTGTATTTTACTTCTTCACACTATCAGCAAATGGCTTCTGGTCATCCGATGCTCCAGATTCTCCTGCCTGTCTCCTAGGGCCCCACAACCTAATTCTGATGCTCTACAATATCCCAAGGCACAAAACCCAAACATTTCTGCATCTTATGACCTCCTCTGGTTCCCAAACTAGACTTAGCAGTCTTACAGATGAGTTTAAATCCATTCACCATCTTGCTAATTGCCCTTGGCTTATCTCTCTGACCTCAATTTCTTCATTCAAAATGTGGGATAGCACTACACACTCAGTGTTGTAACATTTAAATGCCTGAGACAGAATTGGTACATAAAAAGGAACAGGTCAGTGCTAATTCTTTTTTGGCCTGCTACTTCTACAACATGGTGCAATCACTAGAGTCCCATAAAAACATGGGATGAGCCATTTGGTTGGCAAGGGCCTGGTGATTGAAATCACGAGTATCAAGTCTATTTCTCCAAAAGAGAGCAGAATTTTGTAATAAAACTGAATTGTGGTGGGATGCTAGCAAAAGCTGTTCACTGCAGCCTTAGCAGGCAAGATAAAGGGCACATCCTTGGAGGCCAGGGGACAGGTTTATTAATAGGATTAAAGCCCAGGCTGGCTGCTGGAGAGGCAGGGTAGCTTATCAGCATGAAATAGCGCACACCCACAGATAAGGTCACCCACCGAGCAGCCAAAAGCACACTTTAGAATTAAAAAGTAGAATGGGGGACTGGCATGGGTAGGAAGGGAAACCAGTGGTCCGTAAGCTCTGCGCCATGATCTCCTATAAAAATGGCTACATCAGAGTCAGAGAAGGGGGGACAATTAAGACACAGAATCTGAAACTATCCCGAGTTTCCAGTAAAGTGAGTCCCCAGGTGGTACCTGGGCACCCATTTGCACTCTTTGAAGGAATCTTAAGTGATAGCACTGGAGAGACAACCAAGCCTAGGACAGTTCGAATTGGAAAATAAAAACTATGGTAGAGCTATTTTTGCAGAAATCTACATATAGTCATATACCACACATCTCAGCAGCACACTGCAAAAATTACAATGCTCCCATCAAATTATGATGAAGTTGAAAGACTGTCACTGAGTAACATCGCAGCCATCGTAACAGCGTGACGATGCATCGCTCCATGCTTGTGGTAATGTTAATGTAAATTAACCGACTAGATGTCAATAATATAAAGATATAGCACATACAATTATGTACACTACATAGTAATCAATATTGATAATAAACAACCATGCTAATTTATGCACTTATTATAATTTCTTTTTATCATTTTACAGTGTATTCCTTCTACTTACTACAAAAGTTTATTGTAAAACAATATGCCATGTTACACCAACAGCAACATGTGTGAAGTTTACTGGATTTCCTCATTGAATCATTTTCTCTTGGGTTTGATTTATTTAATCATATGTCATTTGTTCATCACAATTGTGTAGGCCACAGGCTAGACCACCTGGAGCAGGCTAGACCATGCTGCACCACCTGGAACAGTGTGTGATGGGACATACCATCAAAATTCATGTAAGCATACTCTGATGTTCACACAACAATGAAATCACCTAAGAGCAGGTTTCTCAGAACGCTATTTCATGGTTAAGTGACAGGTGACCCTAGTTGGCTGTATCCATTCATTTGATTAACAACTCGCCATTACATGTATGCTGCACTTTGGGGAAAACAAATAAAAAAAAAAAAGATAGTCACATTATTCATAGAGCTTACAGCTGTCCGCAGGGGCATTAGTCAAAGGACACAACAATCATTCATTCCCTCAACAGTTAGTAGCTACTATGCACCAGGGTCTGACCTAAGGAAATGCATTTTAATTAAAACAATGAAAAGCAACAAGAAATGTGGGAGAAAGTCACAAATTGGATTTCACTTTCTGGGTGACATCACTATTTCCTTTTTCATTTAGTTTTCAGAATTACACCCCACATTATTGTATGGAAAGCGAAAGGAGTGCTTCCTAAAGTTCAAAGAAAAGATTGTATCTCCACATCACTGTCCTCAAGTTTGGGAGAGGTTTGCATGAGTGAAATACTGACAGTATGTTTTCAAATGATACCAGTGAGGTAGGAATGAGTGAGGAGAATAAAAGGCAAACTCAGTTATAATAGCATGAGTTGTGTTATCTAACATATTAAGCATTCCCTGTGTGCCAGACACTTGTTTTAGTGTTGACCATATATAAAGTGTTATTACTTGGAAAGATAATTTCACACTGGTAGCAATGAGCTTTAGAAAGCATTCTTGTCCTTTGCCTAAGTCTTTCTTTTTAGAGCCTATCCTACGGGACTATCACAAATGTTTCATACACAGAGATGTGTAGTACTGGCTATAGTATCTGGCATCAGGAGCTCATTTATGGTATCTGTTATGCTTCAATTGTGTCCATGTAATGGCAGACTGAAATTACTCCCTCTACTCATATAGAATCATCTTCAACATTAACCATTAGGTGAAAAATGCAACGCAAGAGAATGCATGGTAACTTTTAAATTTGATGTCATATGCATATGTTAACTTCTAAAAAAACATTTAAAGAATATTCCAAACTTTACAGAATGCAATCCAGTGATGTGGAGACAGGAAAGACTGGAAAAGAATTAGAAGCCTGGTTTCTAATTTTGGCTTTGGTTTGAGTAACGGGACTACAAGTTAATGTTTTGCTCTGTTCTTCTGTTTTTAATTTAGATGTGTTGTAAGGTGAAATGCTTTTAGCATTGGAAAATGATCCACGGGCTCAGGCTAGGATTTTGCTTAGAACCTTAAACACATAGAAGGGACTTATGGTCAGGGAACACCGATGTCGCTGTGTGGGAAGGCACCCCGTCCAGTCGGAGCTCCATGCAGCCAGACCTGTCCTCGCCGCAGCGAGCTGCTTCATCCCGGGTCGAGCTGAGACGAGGGTCGCTGGGTGGGCTGGGTCTGATTCTGTCCGGGTGGGCCTGCTGGTCCCAGAGTCAGATGAACAATAAACCTATTGAATGAGAAAAAAGAAAAAAGGAAAAAACAAAACAGCTAAGTGTGGCAGGAGAAGTCAAGGATGTATGAGGAAGACATAAATCCTAGAATAATTTGCCAAAGATAAAAATCTCAGGACTGCTAACAGTCTTAAAACATCATCCAGAGATTTTGTTGTTGTTTTGAATCTATTGGTTAGGATTCTTTGTTGTAATTAATAAAAACCTCAACTCAAACTGAATCAAGCAAAAGAAGGGATTCACTGGCTTGCATAAAAGAAAATTGCATGAGAAAGACTGGCATGGAAAATAGCTTGGTTCTGCGGCTCACTCACATCTTGGCTTCCTCTCTTGGCTCAGCTAAGACAGCTGGTCTCAGAGCCTTGTCAGTCTGAAGGCCCAGGTAGGCTCCTGAAATTCCAGGTTCATTATATTTGCAAGTAGTTCTATAAGAGAAGAACTTTTGCCTCTTCTGCCTCCAACAGATGTCACGGCATCCAACGCACACAGTTGGGTATTGAAATAGATGGGAGCATGTGCTGCTGTCAGTGGTCAGAGACGTGGCATGACTGGTCCAGGGGGAAATCAATGCCATCTGAAGCACAATGTCCCAGAATGAAATCAGGTAGAAGTAGAAGAGGAAACTGGGCACTGAACAGCAAAACAAGTGCTGCCTCCTCAGGGAAGAAGGAAATTTGCAAATTTATCTGTGCTCATCTCTTTCAGCAGTGAATAAATGAAGAGAAAATTTTTTAAAAAGATGCAGCATTGGGAGAAATTCAAAAATCTGAGAAGAATGAGCAGCAACAAGAGAATGTGCTTTAAATGAGTTCACTAGGACAAGGGTAAGCAGGTCTGGAATTTTTTCTCCCCTACACAGAGATGGCACCTGCACCATGACACCTTTAAGAGAAAACAGAAAACCAGGAAGACATGACTGGGCTCCCTGTATTCACAAAGGAATTGGGAAGGAGCTGGAAGTTGACATTCATGAATAACAAGACAGATGCTGGTTTCTGAAGAAATATTTTAATTTTTCAAAAAGAACATATGGACTGTATTTGCAACATGCAATTTGGCAAATACAGTATTTTGAAACATGCATACATCATGCAAAGGCTAACCTGTGCTAATTAACGTGTTAGCTTCACATAGTTCTCGGCCATCAAGGCAAGGACATTTAGAAGGTCCCCTCTGTGACTCTGATGGATCCTGCCCACTATTGGAATCGGGGTTGTCACATCGTACAGTAAAGCCCTTGGACTTGTTATCTTAGGAAACTATTAAACAAATTCAAATAAGTATATTTAGAAAGGCCTAGAGAAAATTGACTTATTAAACCTACATAAATTCACCAGGACCCTGTTATGACAAAGTGTACTACATACTACTACCAGTTGGGAACTAAAGAAAAATCCCCTCTTCAAAATAGTACTGTGGCTTGAAAAAAAAAAAACCATTTGGAAATTGGAAAACAATCTCTTAGGACATCCCCTTGCCCAATAGGAGAAGCAAGAGGTGTGAAGTGGGAGCTGATTGGTTATCCATACCAACTAAATGCGTTGTCATGGTTACAATGGTCCATATCTGAAGTGTCTTACTGTGTGCCAAGAATCAGGCTGGATGGAAGCACTACCTCAGTTAATCTTCCAAGCCAGTAGGCACATACTAGTCCCCCTTAACAAGTGAGATTACTGAGGAGAAATAGCCTGTCCAATTAACAACAAGGGGCCAGCCAAATAGCTCAGCAGATTAAAGCACCTGCAAGCAGGTGCAGGGGCCAGGGTTCAATCTCCAGGCCTGCTGGCCAGCCCCAGCCCCCAGGGTGTGCTGAGACAACAATTGAGACTGGGCATGGTGGCTCACACCTGTAATCCCAGCTCTTGGGAGGCTGTAAACAGGTGGATCATCACAAGTCCAATCTAGTACTGAGACCCTGAACATCCTGTAGACCCTCTCCTAAAATACAAGAAAAAAAGGGAGAGCTGACACTCTGCCTTCAACCTGTCTACTTGAAAACTTTCTACTCTTTAGACTTATGCCAAGCAAAACACTGCTCTGAAGTGTGAAAGTGTGCCCAGCTTATCCCTTCGCTGCAGTGAACCCATTTAAAAGTGTAGTAGGGAAGATCCGTCCCCTTGCAGGCAGAATGTTAACATCTCAGACCTGGGAACAATGAAATACATGACCAAAAGTTATTCCCTCCTACTTGTGCCTGAGACTTCTTTCCAACAATCTGTTCATTTCTGTCCCTTTGTCATCTCTCTCTTCTTCTGCACCTCTTTTTTCAGTATTTTAGTTCTTTGTTTTATATTACATTTAATTACCAAAGTAATACATGGTAGTTATAAAAACTGTCATGTAAGGGCCAGCCAGATAGCTCAGCAGATTAAAGTACCTGCTTGGGCAGACTCAGGGACCAGGGATTGATCCCCAGCTGACTATGCCAGCCCTACCCCTGGGGTGTGCTGGGATGGTGGCAATTGAGACTGAGGTGGCACATATCTGTAACCCCAGAGCCTGGGAGGCTGCAAGCAGGAGGATCCTTATGAGTCCAATCTGTGTAATGAGACCCTATTGACCCTGTACCAAATACATAAAAGATAAATAAATAATTAAAATATAAAACTGTCGCACAACAGAGAACTACATAGTGAAAAGCAACACCCCGCCCCCAGGGAGCTTTGGGTGACAATGGGTATGCAGCCTTCCATGGTGTTTTTTCCTGTGTGACCCAAGTAAATCATAAAGAATACAATGCTGCATATTCACAGGGAAGCAGTGCGCTGTGCACCCATGTGCCCTGCAGTCCTGCCTGGTCTCTGGAGCACACGTGCAGTGCAGCTGTAGCAACCTCTCGAAGATCTTGTCATGCAGTCCTTGTCCTAGTGCATTTTGTTCTTCTGTAACAGAAAATATGAGCATGGGTTATAAAGAAAAAAGGTCCATTTCTCATAGATTCAGAAGCCAGGAAGCCCAAGGGCGAGGGTCTGCACCTATTGAAGGCCTTCTTGCTGCATCATCCTGTGGGAGAAGGTGGAAAAGGAGAGAGCAGGAGGGGGCCAAACTCACTTTACAGCAACCTTCTGTGGCAGGAACTAGCCCACTTCTCGAGAGCAAACTTAGCCAGTCGAGGGGCAGAGCCCTTGGGACCTAAGGCTCTGCTCTTCAACATCATTGCCTTGCACACTGAATTTCCAGCCCATGGGTTTTGGAGGAAGCATTCATAGTAACAGACTGCTCTACCAGGTAACAAACATTTCAGTGTCACAGGTGTTCACCAAGCACCTTTCCTGCAGCAGCCCATAGAGGGGGCAGAAGGGAAATCAGGCAGCGCCAGCTCTGAACTTCACAGAACAACAAGAGCGAGATTGAGGGTTTTGACGTTGCTTTTATTAAATTAAATCCCTTTATTGACCGCTTAGTGTGTGTTTGGCACTCCCCTAAGTGCTGTGAGCATTAACTCATTCCTCTCAAGGAGCCCTTGATGCAGGCACAGTGACAGTCCCCATTTCACAGAAGTGAGTTTCAGGAAAGCAAGTGACTTGCTGAAGGCCTCACAGCTGGCGGGTGGTGGGCTGTGACTCCAGCCCAGTGTGGCATGGCTTCGTGGTTCCCCCCTGCCACGTACGCACCGTATGCTTCTTCTTCCCCTGATCAGCTTATTCCCACAGATCCCGTGTGACTCAGCTGAGTGTTGTGCTCTGCTCTCCACACTTTAGGGAAAGACCTAGTCTGAACTATATTGACAGCCACAGGGACTTATGATTGTGTCTTGTATAACAAAGTCTCTGTTCCCAGGACAGCCAGAGAGATAAAACAGATCAGTGGACAGGCTTGTGCTCCACATCCCATGTGGAAGACTAATGCTCAGGGTCACACTTCTCCAAAGCCTTAAAACCAGGGCATCAAAGTAGTAAAGGAGGATCAACACACCTGGGATTTGCACTAATAGCCTGTGAGCTTCTGCCCAAGGCCTAATTAGTGAGGTTTCTTAAAGTTCACCATGGTGAGAAAACTTGACAGGGTCCTGGTCAAAAGAGTCCTTGTCACTTAATGACAAAGGGAAACTGGTCAACATCGTGCTATCGATTTATTTCTACACTGCCTAAGCCATAAGTCTAGCCACGATCACACCCACAATACCTTTCTGTCCCTGTTCTGCACTCTGTCAGCAAATGGCCACCAGCAGCAGGACACAAAGGTTCTGCCCGTGTCTCCCTGCGCTCTATCATTCCCCAGACAGCCTGGCCGCCACTGCAGTTGCACTGTTATCCGTCTCCGTAAGGGTCTTTCTGCTGACAGTGCTGGAGCTAGCTTGCTCCGCGCGGCTCCCAGCCTCCACCGTGTCCCTCGCCCCTGAGCTCCAACAAACCCTTCCGTTCACATCGACGGTGTTCTGCTGCACTGGAATTTAACTCTGCACTAGACACAAAGCTGGGAGGATGAATGACACCAAGGCCTCATGAGACCCCCAAGGTCACAGTAAGGAGCCAAGGGCAGATAATTTCTTTTTGGACAGGGGTAGAACAAAATAAAAACAGTGTGCTCTCCATGCCACACAGAGGGAGGGGGAATGTTCCTTCTCCTTGCGCAGGATAGCAAGTAACCAAATGACAATTCCAAAGAGAGGATGTTAAAGGATAAGTAGTTTTCCAGAAAGAAAAGGAAGGTAGGTCTCTTCTAGAAAGGCAAGCAAAGGCAGAAAATTAGGAAAGAGCACCCTGAGCGGACAATAAGGACCGGAAGCAAGAGAAGGTTGCACAAAGTTCAGAAAAGCTACCTAGAGTGCTGAACATGGGAAACATGGGACAAACATGAGAAAATACCACACACACACATACACACACACCACTCTCTGTGCTTAATTCATAAACTTTCAAATTTGGAATCATTTAAGATTAACAGTAAAGTTATAAAGTTGCTATGAAGAATTTTCAGACTTTCTTTTCATCAACTTTTGCCAAAACAGTCAATATTAAAATATCATTTTATTGTATGCATCTTATTATGTATTTATACACATATATATTTGGTTTTGCTTTTGTTTCTGTTTCCTGAATCATTTGAGAGAGCGCTGGAGTCATGATATTCCTTCAAACATTTCGTACGCATCTCCTAAGAGTAAGTCATTTTCTTAGATCTCTACTGTATAAAGTCAGTAAATCTATACTAATTTTACTGTACTAGCTAGCCATAACTTTATTTATGTTTATTTACTTATTTATTTTTTATTTTAGTGCAGGATCTACAGGGTCTCACTACACAGACCAGACTCATAGTGATTCTCTTGTTTTCAGCCTCCTAAGGGCTGGGATTATAGGCACCTGCCCACCACGCCCAGTCTCAGCTGGGCGGCAGGGCTGGCACAGCACACTGGGGATTGAACCCTGGTCACTGGACCTGCCTAAGCAGCTGCTTTAGTCCACTGAGCTATCTGGCCAGTCCTCGTAACCATATTTATACTCCATCAGTTATCCCGATGATTTCTTTCTCAGCATATGCACATAAACAGGAACACACTATTTTAAATCTTTTTTTTTACTTATTCACTTATTTATTTGATACAGGGTCTCACTCGGCAGCTCAGACTCATAGTGACACTCGTGTCTCAGCCTTCCCAGCACTGCAATTACAGGGGTGTGCCACCACTCCTGGCTTCCGGCTGGCTCGGCACACCTGGGGTTCCAGAGCCAGAACCGCCTGTGGTACTGGGGATCAAACACGATATTTTTGCTTGCCAGGCAGACGCTTAGACCACCAAGCTATCTCCCCAGCCCAGGATCTTTCTATCTTTCTTTCTTTTCTTTCTTTCTTTCTATCTTTGTTTCTCTCTCTGTCTCTCCCTCCCTCCCTCCCTCCCTCCCTCCTTCCCTCCTTCCTTCCTTCCTTCCTTCTTTAGATACAGGTTATCACTACACAGTTTGGACTCATAGTAACCCTCCTGTCTCAGCCTCTCCAGCCCCAGGACTATAGGTGTGCGCTACCACCTGGGGAGCACATGCAGTACCGGGGATCAAATCCAGGCCCTTGCGCTTGCCAGGTAGGCACTTAGAACACTGAGCTTTAAAATAGAACCTCAGGAAGGGGAGGTAGCTCAGCAACCTGAGTGCCTGGTTCGATCCTCAATTCTGCATACCGTGCAGGCCCCCAAACCCCAGGCAGCCACGCGACCACCAAAGCCAGGTGTGGTGGCTCAAGTCTGTCAATCAGCACTGGGGAAGCTGAGTCAGAAGGATCATTATGAGTCCGAGCTGTGTAGCAAAACCTTGTACCAAATAAAAGATTTTTAAAAATTAAAATAGAACCTCATTGCTGCCAGTATGCCCCTGTTTTGTTTTTCTTCATAGCATTTCCTACCATCTAAATACAGCGCTTTTCTTGTTTTTTAAATTGCTTCTCCTTTCTCTCCATTCTCCTCTTCTTGAGTCTTTAGAGGTCAAGGACTTCGATTCACTGCCGCTACGGCCTGTGTACAGACACCCTCCCCCAAGCCCTCATACTCCCAAGGGCTTTGGGAGGTGGCTGGATCTAGTTGCGGGACTACCGGACTACCGCAGTAGTCGCCTGGCTGGGTTCTCACAGTGCTGGATGTGCCTGAGCGAGTCAGCGGAGGCAGAAGACCCGCCCCGCATGCGGGCGGAGCCCAGGGCCTATGGAATAAGAGGGGAAAGCGGGCTCCCTGCTGGCTTCTTCCTCAGGCTCCCACATGGACTGCATCCCCCCTGCCATGCCGTCCTGATGTGGGGTCAGCTGGCAATGGACTGAAGCCTCTATTTTTTTAAATTTTATTTTATTGAGAGACAAATACCAATTAGTTTCAAAGCTGATTAATAGGACATTTTCAATAACTGATACATTTTACATTGTTATCTTCTTAGTGGCTATCCATAGTACAAGAAGCAGACAGGATATCCTGTCCACACTATTACTACAAATCTCTCTTCTCATAGAATCAAGGGAAAGTAGCTATATATCTATCCTATTTTGTATATACAAATACAAAATGGTTCTTCCTTTGTATCCCCTTTTTTTGTTTAGTCTTGTCACAGATGGGTATTATACAAGCATTTAAATATTATTACGTGCTTGAATTCAGCAAAACACTGTAAGCCTCTAAACACTGTAAGTGAAAATAACCTTCCCTCCTTTAACTTCTGGGCAGTGGATATTTTATTCCAGCAACAAGAAAAGTATCTAAGACACTGCTTCATTCTCAACACCCAGAATAGTGCCAGCGCATGGCAGTTGCTCAATAATAGCCTCTGGATGGCTGAGTGGCTGAGTGGCCAACTTGAAAGTCTCTCTTCCCAAAACGGTCTCCTTTTTATTTTATTTCTTAAGCAAAACACAATCAGATGATCCTGTCAAGATTTGCTACTTCATATTACTGCTTTTCTTCCATTCAAGTCATTGCTTATGGTTTTCTTCTTGTGTTCTTTTCTAGGTCTCTTCTATCCTAGAATAGAAAGAAACCTGTCCCCAGAGCAGCCTAAGGCCAGCCCAAGTCACCTGAGTCCCCTTTGGGCCTGCAAAAGTCCCCAACACAGACATGTCTACAAATACAGTTAGCATCTTTCAATTAAATCTAATTGAAAATTTTAAAGAAAACCCCCAACTGGAAGGTCAATTTATAGATTCGACAGTTCAATTGAGTCATATCCTTCAGCACATGGGTCCCAAGCCTGGTGAAAAATCAAAGGCTCCGTCTAAGTGAAATGACTTGGGCTGAGAAAGCAGAGCTGGAGCCACAAAGCTAACACCTGCCAGGCAGAACAGGGAAGGAGAAAAGAAGGAAGGGTATATATTAGCTAAGATAATGGTACTGATAATTTATTTTAGTTCACTTAAAGCAACATTCCTTGCTTATATTGTTTGATCAATCCTGCATGCCTGTATCTTGTAATTTGAGTAACTACTTTGAAGATAACAATGTGCAATATAATAAGCATTGTTAATTTCCTATCCCTTGTTTTAAAATTCTGTGTTATTTTCCTTGTTTTTTATTGTCTTTAAGTCAAGTTAAAAGGAATGTACTAGCCCTGTACAGCCTAGTGGGGCACCGGGCCCACAGGGGATGCTCGGTGTGGACGTGAGCACCCTCCAGCCATGAGCACCCTCTGTTCGTGCGATGCCTCCGTCCGGACGTGATGCAGAGAAGGCGCTCTCGCCAGCAGCTGTCGCTATGCTTTCACACTTCCTGGTCTCCAGAACCATCTTCTAAATATGCCTGTATTCTTCATAGAGTATTCCCTGTTTTCACTTTAACAACAAAACAGGAAACAGATCAACACAGCCACTCTCCTCCTGCCACTTGCTGTCCCATTTCTGTTGTTATCCCAGAGCACGATTTCTTTATTTCCTCTCTTCCTCTTCTCCCCCTGGCATGTGTGTCTGTGTCCCAGAAGAGCAGGATTCTGCTTTTCCACTCAAGGTCCCCTTCCCAGGACCCTGGAACAGTGTCTTCCATATATCTGGCACATGATATCCAATTGTTTAATTAATTGGCTAGTTACTTGACTTGATGGCTAATCAGAGGGTTAATTAATTAATTCAGCTCCTGCTTCTGACCCTGTGTGGCCAACTGTTCAATAAATCCCCTCAAGGCACAGGCTGGGTACTGGTAACCAAGCCAGACAAAATCCATTTAGAAAAGGCCTAATCCCAGGGATCTTCATGATCCCACCTCAGTCTCAGATTTAGGTTTGTTCTCTGAAATAAAGTTCAAATTCCCTGTCTCCTCAGCTCCTGCCTCTAGGCTCCATGGCCACCAGCTGTTCTTCCAGCCCCTATATCTAAAGCTGCTATCAGCTCCTCCGAACCACCAGGTTCTTCCTGTCCCATGCAGCATGTCTTGCCATCATCACCCACTCCTGAAGCCTGGCCATCTCCTCTCCAGGAACCTCCGCACACCACTGCTTTTATCTTCTTGCAGGTCAGTCCTGCTAGACTGCGGGCTTCATGAAGGCTGTGCCCTTTTCTTCTTTTCCCCCATAATATCAGAGTTTAACCCAGTACCAGGTAATAGCTGAATATTTGCTAGTTTGCACACAAGTTATCATCTCATTTCATGGATGGAGATTATAGACTTTTACACACCAAACATATAGGATTTTTCATACCACACAATTCTTTGATTCCCTATAGGTACAAATCGGGTATCCTTTGATTCAATTCAATTCAATTCAATTCAATTCATTCACTATCTACTTAAAGCTAGAGTCAGACCCCATAAGTGGAAAGCTCAGTTCACAAGGCTGCCTCACTCCTAGGGCTAGTCACAAGTCCCAGGTTGTCACCTATTTTTCTGGCCATCTGGCTCTAAATAAGAGATTCTCACACCTTATCTCAGGATGGACAACTTGCTAAAATACTCATAGAATTCAGGAAAATGCTTTACTATTATTAGTTTATTATAAAGAATATAGCTGAAAAGCCACCAAATGGAAGAGATGTATGTAGCAAATTATGGAAGAACAAAACTTCTGCTCCCTCCCCCAGCACATCAGTGTCAGTGCCCGGTGCTTACCCCTCAGGAGCTCATCAAGATCACCGCTTTTGAATCCTTACATAGGCATGCTGAATCACATCATTAACCTACGTCATTAGGTCAGTGCAGATCAGCCCCCCCCATCCTCACAAAGTATAGGATGACAGCAAAGGCAAAGAGTGGGACTGAAAGTCCCACCTCCTAATCACAGGATTTGTTTCTTTGCAGCCAGTCTTCCTCTTGAAGCTATGTAAGGGCCACCAAAATTCATCTCCTTGGATAAAGTCAGGTATAGGAGGCTGGGGAGATGGCTCAGTAGAATAAGTGCTTCCCTGGCAAGTGCAAGGGCCTGACTACAATCCCCGATTCTGAGAAAAAAAAAAGATAAAATCAGGTGTGTTGAGAAACTTGTTCTGAATATCAAAAGACGTTCTTTCACCCCACTTCAACAGTTTTAGATGTTCTGTGGCTTAGGATGTGGCTCTGTGGTAGAACAGTTGCCAAGTTTGCATAAAGCTCTAAGTGCAATCCCCAGAAATACAATGAAATACAATGAACATAAGCTGCCTAGAACTCAGGACAAAAACTAAATATCTACTTTTGCTGTATGATAAAAGTTAAATGTAACATCATAAGACTACCATAGCATAATGTTGACCATGAGTTTGAATCCCATCTCTTTTATCTGATGACTGATTACTGATTACTTTAAACAAATTATTAAGTGCTCTCAAATTTTTCTTGATCTTCAAAATTCATAATTCATTCAACACTTCTCAGAGCCTGGATTATGGCAGTATAGCACAAAGGGGCCCAAAGTGATAATCAAGCCAATTCCTGAATGATAAGAACAACTCAGCTACCTTGAGCATGAAATAGAAAAGGAAAAAGGAATATCACACCCTGAGGTGCAGGAATAGTTACAATTTTTAGTGTTAGGGAAGAAGAAAGAAACCCAAAGTGCTTGTAGCATCCTCAAAAGCAAACCCCCTAGATCCTAAGGCATTGCTTACCCTGTTTGCATAATTCCCTCTTGGTCCACCCAGCTCTGGATGCCAGCATTTGTCCTGTGTTAGTTACTTTTCTCATTGCTGCAACAAAATATCCAACACCTAAAGTTAGAGGAGGGAAGATTTATTTATCTCACAGTTTGTAGAGGCTTTGGTTCATAATCAGCTGTCACCAAAGCAAGGTGCCAAGGCAAACGTCATTGCATAGGAGAGACAGTTTGTGACTAGCAGAAGATAGCAAAGCAACAAGGAAAGACCACAGGTCTTCCTGTCCCTTATATATTATCCAGGCTACTTAGGTCAGTTAGCACTCACACCCTTAATCCTAGTGCTCTTGATCTATTTATTCATTCTGCCATGAATAAATACACCCAGCCACCTCTGAAAAAAGCCTTACTTATGACCACTTGAGGTTTGGTGGGGAGGTATTTGTTCACAAACCATAACACATCCCTACATTTGATGATGGGCACTGCTTCTCAGCCACAGATTTCTTGTCTACCTTGACCATGACTGGAATCTTCCCCTGCCTGCCTTCCCAAATATTTCCTATTGGTCCACACTCAATGCCTTGTTCCAATGTCCTATGATTCCCTTGAATGGCACTATAAATTGAAAAACCTCCAAGGCAGGCATCAGTGGGTAATTGAGAAGATAACTAAAATGTGGGTAGCTCCAACCCCAGATCTTCATGACACTGGGAACTAGTAAGGTCGGGAAAAGTAGCCCAAATTTCAATCTCTTCTAGCTCTTCTGTCCCTAAATGCTAAACTCCAAGACCTATATTAACAGACATTTTATTCTTAACTAATGTCTAATTCACCTAGTCTCTACTGCATTGATTCTCAACCAGGGCCTATATTCAGCCCTGAATGCTCATTTGATATCTGGAGACCTTTCGGACTATCACAGTTGAAGATGAGAATGCTACCAGCATCTGATAGATACTGGCCAGAAACACCGTGCAATGCACAGAACAGGTGCCACCTGTGACAAATTAGCTTCCCCAACTGTCAACAGCACCAAGGTTATAAACACTACTTTTAGGGAACTCATCTCACCTACAACCACACAAATCTTAAACCTATATAAATACTAAAATATATGTACTTGCAGGCAAAAATATTAATGAGATTTTCCTTCGCAATATGCAGGCAACACATTGACAAGAACACAGGGACCCAGGAATCTTTGCACACAGTTGCTGAGAATGTACCCTGGTGTGGCCAGAGCAACCCACTGTTATTTCAGTCAAAGTAAAATGGACAAACCCAGTGACTGGCACCTCTGTAAGGAATTCTTGCAAAGGTCCTTCACAAGCACAGACGACCACAGCAAGGTCACATGTGGTGTCCAAAGTTGGAAACAGCGAAGGAGTCCTCATTGGGCCTGGCAAAAGTGGGTGAGCAAGTACCAAGGAATGCAAGAAGTAATATTTCAGATACAAAAATAGCAATAGATATGGGCCTTACAACTATAATGAGAGGAAGAAGAAGAAAAAATAGCAAGTCAGTGTACACATACATCAATCTTTTTAAAAAGTATATAGCTTTGGAGAGTAAACTGGTGTATGTACTTTAGAAAATCATTTACACTATTTACCAAAAGTAAATACAAATACTACAGCCCAGCAATTCCATTCCTGGAACTATACCTAAGATAAATGAGTACTTATATGCACCAGAAGACATGTTCAAGCTTAATTCATAATAGCCTTAAACTGGTAACAGACAGTTACTCATAAACTGATGTATACTCATACAATGGAATTCTATGTGACACTAAAAATGGACAAATTACACTTATGCAACATGGGTAACTCTCATAGCTATACTATGGAGCAAAAGAAGTCAAAGTTAAAACGTAGTGGCATAATTCCTTTAATGAAGTGCAAAAGAAGGCAAAACTAAAAAAGTAATTCAGTACAGTGCTTCCCTTTCAGGACCGTAGACTTAAAAAGCTCACACGGAAGAGTCGCAGTGGTAGTAACATACTGTATGTTAATCCAGGTGGAGATTGCAGAGTTTATGCATACATTTAAAAGCTTGAGCTACACATCTAAGATTTGTATTTTTTTTTTTCCTTTCTTAACACAAAAAATTGTGCATATTTATGGAGCATCACAGGACGGCTTGAAACACATATATATTGCAAAGTGCATCCATCTCCTCAAACGCATCTTTATTTCTTTGTGTGAAAACATTCAGAGTCCTTTCTTAGAGATTTCATAAAATATATACCATATTTTTGTCACTTACATTTACCCTGCTGTGAAGTAGAGCACCAAAACATACTTCTATCTAACTAGACCCTAGTACCCACTGGCCATGCCTCCCTCCCTCCTCTCCTCCCCAGTCTAGTAACCACCATTCTGTTTCTAACCTTTATGAGATGAACTTTTTCAGATTCCACTGGGTGAGATCACACAGCGCTTGTCTTTATTTTTTTTTTTTCAAACTCTGCACCTTAACTAAAAATAGGACATCAGAGCAGATCACCTTCAAAAGATTCATCAGCCAGGCATGCAAGGCAGGACAATTGCTGCCCGTGGTCCACAAGAGAGCAGAGCAGTGTAGCCACTTGGGGAAACAGTTTGGCACTTTCTTTAAAAGTTAAGTACACACTTATAATGTGAGCCTAGAATTCCACTTCTGGGTGTCTTAAAGAAATAAAAACTATTTTCACACAAAAACTTGTACCTAGATGCACAAATGTTTATAGCAAATCTATTTATAATTGCCCAAAACTGGGGATAATCCAAATGTCCTGCAATAAGGAGTGGACAAGAAAGCAGCAGTATCATGGAACATTGCTCCATTATAAAAGTAAACATAGGGGCCAGGGAGATAGCTCGATGGTCTAAGCATCTCCCTGGAAAAGGCAAGGACCCAGGTTTGGTCCCTAGTACTGCATGCCATGCCGGCCCTATGCTGAGCCAGCCACCAAAACTGAAACACAGTGGTGGTCCATGCCTGTACTCCCAGCACTGTGGAGGCTAAGACAAGAGAATCACTACAAGCCCAAGCTGAGTAGCAAGACCCCCGTACCAAATAAATAAATAAATACATTTTAAAATATTTTTTCAGGCCAGGGAGATGGCTCAGTAAAATAAGCACTTGCCTGGCAAGCACAAGGGCCTGAGTTCAATCCCCGGTTCTACAAAAAAAAAAAATCTCAATTTTAAAAAAGTAATCACACTACACACATGTGGATCAGCATAGGTGATTCTCAAAAACATTACCCTGAGTGAAACAAGTCAATCATAAAAGGTTGCTATCTTTGTTTATTCAGGATACTACAGTAAAATACAATAAACTAGATGTCTTACAAACAACAAAAATGTATTTCTCATGGTTCTGAGGACTCAGAAATTTAAGATGAGGATGCCAGCGTGGTGAGCATGTCCTTCCCTGCGGCCAACTACCAGCTTCTCCTTGCTGGCTCCCACCGCAAAAGAGTGTGAGAGAGTGCTCCGGGATGGCTTTCTCCAGGGCCCTAGTCCCACCATGAGACCTCCACCCACAACCTCACCTCCAAACACCATCACATGAAGGATTGTATTCCAACAAATGAACATTGAATGGAAGCAAGCATTCAGCTTACAACATGGTTTTCTTGAAAAGACACAATGGTAAAAGTGGGTCTGTGGTTACCAGGAACTGTTGGTAGAGGAGGATGTGGACTATAAAGAGCAATAGGAAAGACTCTCGAGCTATGAAACTGCTCGGGTTCCTGACCATGGTTGTACTGGTTACATGAACTTATTATTATAATTCAAAAAACATTTAAAGAGTAAGCTTTTAATTACATAATGAATACAAAATAATTTGTTTATATTTATGATCTATAAAATAAATTGAAATTATAAATAAAGGAATCAGCAGCCAACCTGCTGGAGGAATCCAGGGGAGTGGCTCCTTCCCCTACATTAAGGGACTGAACAACAAGCAAGAATCTCTTTTCTAAAAGTCCAGGGAGAGCTCCAGCCAAAGAAAACTAATCTAATCCCCAACCCAGATAACAAGTTTAGATCAGCCGTTGCTTGCTCTTTCATTCTTCCTCTTCTGCCTTTCTCTCTCATTTCCCAAAGCCTATATGATCATCCCTTGTCCTCCAGCCTTGCTTCTTCTGTCTTTCCACTTGTCTCTCTCTCTCTCTCCCCCCCGTCTTTTTTTTTTTTTTTTTGCAGAACTCGGAATTGAACTGAGGCCCTTGCTCTTGCCAGTTAAATGCTTATTCCACTGAGCCATCTCCCCAGCCCTTGTCTCTGTTTAATACACTATCCTCCTTAAATTTCCTCAACACAGGATAAAACCACTCTACCAAAGGGAAACCCTTTGCATATAAGCTCCTAATTTACCATTGGCTCTGGTATAGAGCTATATTTTACTCCTATAGTATAAGGTATAAAATTAGCAGTTACCACAGTTTGTAACATTCTCAACTGTGCCTGATGCTATTGCAGTTGCTAATCTACTTTAGCTAAGATGTCTTATCTGTTGTAATCAGTTGTTCTCCCTTACGTAACAACACTGGGAAGCTCTAGGGTAATAACCTCTCCACATCTCAACATCAAAGGAGTGGGGACTATCTCAGTTACTCTTCTCTCATTGTTGGGACAAATATCTAACACTCAAAATCAAGGAAGGAAAAGTTTATTTAGCTCACAGTTACTGGAGGTTTCAGTCCATAGGCTGGCTCCAAGGCAGAGTAGCACAAGGCAGAGAGCCGAGACCAAAAGGGAGGGGCCGCAGCTCAGGCAGCCAGCTGGCCTCTCTTCCCTTCTTACATTGTAATGCAAATTACCTGCCCCAGAGCAGGTGCAGTGTCCACACCCACAGTAATCAATCATAAACTCCAGAAGCTGCCCCATAACTACATGAAGCTTTGGGGGAACATCTAGACACAAGCCATAATAGGACTGAGCCAAACAGATACCAAGACCTCACTTTTAATTAATTGGGAATGGAAGGATGTTGGGAGAGACACAGAGAACCTCCTACACATAGAAGACATCCCTGAAGAACAGACTTTTCCTAGGGAGGCTTGATACTAGTAACATAGCTACCCACTACACAAACTCACAAGGACCAACACTGAATACTTTGAAATAGAAAAACATAAGATGCAGAAGCAAAGTGGAATCTCAGACCTCCAGGGCCCACAGAACAAATCCGGGAGACATCAACATAGAGGAAAGTGAAGGAAACACATCTGAAATTTCTGAATGAGAGCAATTGAAGTAAAGAAATAAACCTATGAGACTATAGAGAAAATCTGATCAGTAACCTCTCAGGTAAAACAGAAATAAGAACTATAATGAAGGAATTGCTCAGCATATCTAGAGTATACATAGCTTTTAAATGCTAGAAGAGCATAGGAAAATAATGGAAACCTTGAATGAACAACATAGAAAACAGATTCAAAGTGATATCCAAGAAATTAAAAATCCACTGAAACCTGGCAAAATCTCTTGAACAAAATGGAAGATAGACCTTGAAGACAGTATTATGGCTAGCAATCACAACAGGAGGTCTCTTAAAAATAAGAAGGGACCAAGAAATAAAAAGTCAATAGCTGAAATACATGAAAATAATAATAATATAAGACTGAGAGGTCTCTCAGTTACTCTTCTCTCATTGCTGGGACAAATACCCAACCCTCAAAATGAAGGAAGGAAAGGTTTATTTAGCTCACAGTTACTGGAGGTTTCAGTTCATACTCAGCTGGCTTCAAGGCAGAGCAGCACAATGTGAACTCTGTTTACAGGCAATGTGAACTTCAAATGAAGAATAGTTAAAAGAGACAAAGAAGGTCACTACACGTTGGGGAAAAACTTCAAGAGGAAAACATAAAAATCATAAATATATGCATGAAACAAGCGAGCATCCAACACTAATAAAAATGAAATAACAATATTAATATTAAAAATAAAAATACTATTAATAAATCTAATATTAATGTTTTATAATAAAATTTATATTAATAGACATGAAAAATCAATTAAGTTGCCAGGCGTGGTGGCGCATGCCTGTAATCCCAGCACTCGGGAGGCTGAGGCAGGAGGATTGTTGTGAGTTCGAGACCAGCCTGAGCTACAAAGTGAGCTTAAAGCCAGCCTGAACTGCATAGTGAGACCCTGTCTCAAAAAGACAAAAAAAAAAAAAAAAAAGAAAAAGAAAAATCAATTAAGCAATAACACAATTGTAATGGGGGATTTTAATAACTCAGTGTCACAGAGATCAACTAGGTTAAAAAAGAAGACAACCAAATTAAAGAACTGAACCAAACCTGTAAATAAATGGACTTAGTAGACCTTTAAGAGTATTCCAAACAACAACGTCAGAACAAACATTCTTCTCAGGAGCAATGGGACAGTCTCTAAAATAGACCATATACTAACCCATAGACATGTTTAAGTAAATGTAGATAAACTGAAATTATACCATACATATTATCTGATGATAGTGCAATTAAATTGGAAATTCATGGCAAAACAAACCATGACAAATTCAGAAACATACGGAAATGCAAACAATGAGTCACAGATTAAAGTAAAGAAGAAATTAAACAATATCTATCATCAAACAGAAATCAGATACAACCTACCACAACCTGTGGGAGGCAATGAAAGCAGTCCTAACATGAAAGTATATAGTAGTGAATTCTCACATGAAGAAAATAGAATGTGTACAACTAACCTAATGCTACACCACAAGTTTTTTAGAGAGAGAAGAGTAACTAAAATCCAAAGCCCAGAGAAGGGAGAAAATTATAAAGATTGAGCAGAAATTAATGCAACTGAGATGAAGAAAACAATATAAAGAATTAATGAATAAATGAGTTGGTTATTTGAAAGAATAAAGCTGATAAACCCCTAGAAAACCTTACGAAAAAAAGAGCATAAGTTCATGAAATAAGAAATGACAATAGTAAAATCACTACCTATCCTGTTTAATTTCAGAAGATCACCAGTGTCTACCTTGAAAATCTTTACTCACTTAGAAATTAAACAAAACCTGTAAAGAAAAAGGAAGAAATGGACAGATTCCTAGAAACAAAAACTACCATCGCTGAATCAAGAAGATATAAAAACTGTGAATAATCCAATATAAGTTAACAAAATCAAAAATGTAATTAAAAATTTAGCAACAAAAAAAAGCCCAGGTCCTAGTGGATTCATGGCTGCATTGTATAAGAAATTTAGGGAAAATTTAATGCCAATACTCTTCAAACTCTGTAATGAAATTGAAAGGGAAGCAATTCTCCCAAACTCATTCCTGAAGGAAAGTATTACCATTTTCAAAAACCAGAGAAAGAGGCCAGGGAGATGGTTTAGTAGAATAAGTGCTTGCCTGGCAAGCAGAAGGGCCTGAGTTCAATCCCCAGTTCCATGAAAAAAAAAAATAACAGAGAAAGACCCAACCAAAAAAGGCAATTATAGGTTAATCTCCCCAATGAACATAGATGCAAAGTCCTTACTAAAATACTAGCAAGCAGAATGCTCCAAATCATCAAGATGATTACACCATGATCCAGCGGCATTGATCCCAAGAATGTAAGTGTGGTTCAGCTTATGCAAATCATTATATGTACTACTCCATATCAACAGATCCGAAGACAAAAATCATATGATCATCTTAATAATGCAGATAATGCAGGAAAAGCTTTTGATAAACTCCAACAATAATTCATGATAAAGTCCTGAGTGAAAATCTGAATAGGTGCTCTTTACCTCAATCCAATAAAAGCCATCTATGACAAACCAACAGCCAACATCATACTAAATGGACAAATACTGAAAGCTTTCATTCTGAAACCAGGAACGACACAAGTATGCCCATTATCACCACTCTTCTTTCAATATAGATCTGGATACATTAGCCAGAGCAATTACATAAGAGAGAGAAATAGAAGGAATAAGACAAGAATGGAAAAATGTGAATTATCATTATTAGCAGATGATAAGATACTCTATGTAGAAGACCTCAAAAATTCCACCAAAAGATGTCTAGATTTAATAATACAGTACCACAGCTGGATACAAAGTCAACACTCAAAAACTAGTAGCCTTCCTGTACACAAATAATAAGCTTACTGAGAGAGAATTAGGCAAACAGTACCCTTCACAATACCATGCTAAAAAATGAAACAGAGGAATCAATCTAACAAAGGAAGTAAAATATCTACATAGTCAAAATCACAATACTCTGGGAAAAAAAAAAAGACTGAAGAAGTCTTCAGGAAAATGGAAAGCTCTCTCTTACTCATGGATAGGAAGAACCAACATTGTGAAAATAGCCATACTACCAAAATTGTTATATGGATTTAATGCAATCCTAACCCAATCTTTAGCATACATCACAGATCTAGAGGAAATATTGCTAAAATTCATTTAAAAACAGAAGAGACCTAGAATAGGTCATGGCCAATGAAGGCAAAGCAGGAGGTATCACAATCTCTGACTAGAAATTATACTACAAAATTGCCCTAATAAAGTCAGTATGAAATTCACAAAACAACTAATAAGTGCGCTCAATCACCTTATCTTTGGTAAAGAAGTCAAATATATTCACTGGAAGAAAGATAGTCTCTTTAATAAATAATGCTGGAGAAACTGACTTTCCATATGCCAAGGACTAAAACTATACCCATGCTTAGCACCATGTACTAAACTAAAGTCAAAATGGATCAGATATTTACATATTAAAAGAGAAACACTAAATGTACTCAAGTAGAAAGCAGGTAGAAATCTTGAAGACACAAAGGTAGGCAGAGAGTTCATGAACAAAACCCAAACTACATGGGAAGTACTTCAAAGAATTAACAATTGTGATGTCATCTTACTGAAAAGTTTTGTACATTAAAAGAAATCACCAATAGTGTGAAAAGCCTACACACAATGGTGAAAAACTTAGCCATCTGTCCCTTAGACAAAGGACTTCCATCTAGATCATATAAAGAATTGAAAAAAATCAAGCCCCCAAAATTCAAAGAACCAATCTAAAAATGGCTATCTGAGATGAATACACACTTCTCAAATGAAGAAATATAAGTAGTGAAAAAATGTTCAACATCATTGATCATTGAAGAAATGCAGATTAAAACACTGAGGTTCCATCTCATGTCAGAAAGAATGGCTATGATTAAGAAATCAATAAATTACAAGGGCTTGACAGAGCTCAGCAGATTAAAGTGCCTGCTTAGCCAGATGCAGGGGCCAGGGTTTGATCCCTGGGCCTGCCAATGCTGGCCCTACCCCCAGAGCACACTGAGACAGGCAACTGAGACTGCACATGGTGGCACATACCTGTAATCCCAGTGCTTGGGAGGCTGTAAACAGGAGGATCACTACAAATCCAGTCTACATAGTGAGACCCTGTGGACCCTATGGTAATACAAAGGGAGGAAGAAGGAAGGGAGGGAGGGAGGGAGGGAGGGAGGGGATGGAGAAACAGAGAACACAAACAAGCAATAAATCACAAATGCTGGCATGGTTGTAAGGAAAATGGAACTCTTCTCTATTATTGATGAGAGTATAGACTTGTAGAACCACTACAGAAATCAGTGTGGAAATTCCTCAAAAAACTAAGATTAGAGGTCCCACTCAACTCAGCTACTGCCCATCTGGGTATCTTCCCAGAACAATTAAAAACATCATACACAGTGATACACGCGCATCCATGTTTACAGCAGCACAATTTGTAATAACTGAATCTTGGGCACAACCCAAATGCCCATCAATCAATGAATGGATAAAAAAGATGTGGTATTTTTATACAATGTACTCAGTTATAAAGAAGGTTGAACTCGAGGCTTTTATAGGTAAATGGATGCAAATTGAAAACTTATTCAGAAGTGAAATAAATCAGACTTGCATGTGCAACCATCATATTGTCCCCCTGGTATGAAAAACTGAGAGATTAAATAAGATTCCAAATGTACAATAAATATTGTAAAAGAGAAAGAAACTGCTCAAAAGGAAAGAAAATTTGAAATGGAGGAAAGGAGAAAAGAAGGGAAAAGGTATAAAATAGGTAAAATAGTTACACTACTAATTTCTATAGTTCATTGAAGAATGTTTGTGCTTCCCTTGTTTGATCAATTTTTCATGCCTATGTCTTATAATCTGAGCAACTACTTTGAAAATAGCAATACGCAATGTATTAGCCACTGCTAATATATTCTTATTTTGAAATTTTGTATCATTTTTATTGTTTTTGCCTTTACAATAAAATATAAACAATTGATTCAGAATTGTACGACACAATGAACATTAGTATTTTAGTATTTTCTTCATAAATATAGAGAAATGAAAAACTATGTATTTTTTCATTTTTCACAACAGACACAAAATAGTGGCCTCCTAAGTACAGTAAATATAGAGTGTGAGGCATGAAGTGAAGCCTGTAGACAAATACATGAAATAAGAGACACTCAGGGATGCACAAGGAAGACCAAGGACTGAAAGGCCGTGGTCCTACAACTGTGGATTAATACAGGACTATCAAGGGGAAGGCCTGCATCAAGAGGAGCTTGGGGTAAGCCACACACAGGTTCCAAGACTCTCCCCACCCCTCATGATCATGCTGAGCATCTCTTTCCTCTGGAAAACTTGAGCAACTCTCAAGTGATGCTTCTGCCCAGGAAAACCCACATTTAAACTCAAAGTTCAGAGGTTTCATTGGGAGTATGTTCATGCAGGGACAACAACTGTGCATAACTATTGAAATTCCAGGCCCCTGAAAAGGAAGCAATTATTCAGCGGACCGGAGTCTTGTTCCTGTGGGGAACAACATGGGAGCCGGGTTTCCAGATGCCAGTCAAGGCTCAAGTCTAAAACAGGCTTGTTTTCTGAATATTGGCTTACCAATACTATATGAACTAAAAAAGCAATGGTTTAAGATGATGAAACAAAGGGTCAGCCAAATAGCTCAGCAGTTTAAAGCACCTGCAAGCAGGCACAGAAGCCGGGTTGAATCCCCAGGCCTGCTGTGCCAGCCCTGCTCCCAGCACACACTGAGATGGCAACTGAGACTGGGCATGGTGGCACACACCTGTAATCCCAGCTCTTGGGAGGCTGTAAACAGGCTGATCACGACCAGTCTGATGTAGTAGTGAGATCCCGAACACCCTGTAGGCTCTTCGCTAAAATACAAAAAAAAAAAAAAGACAGTACCATCGGCATTCTGTCTGTGACTCTGCTCTCAGGACTATGACAGGTAACTGTGGTCTCAAATTTCATAACAAACACCCAACTGATTAGCCTAGCACAGTTCTGGGTATGGATGATGGGCTGAATGAAAGGGAAGACCCACGCTGTGTGTGAGTGGCACCAACCAAAAGACTTGCAGCCCGGATGGAACAAAAAGGCAAGTGAGTCTCACTTCTGCTTCTTTGAAGGAATCCCAGCTTCCACCCTTATCTCTGAATGTCAGTCTCTAGGCGTTCAGTTCAGACTATCCAACCCTACAACACAGACTTTCAGCTTCTGCACATGGAATCACATGCTACTCTCCGGTGAATTCCAGGTATTAACAAATATATTATTATGCATTGACAAATATGTTATTGTTACATTATTAACAAGTATACTAACATACACATTAAGTATGTTCCTTTAGTGAATACTGAAATTTAGTGACACAGAAATTTGTGTTCTTTCTCTGTCACTGTGACAAAATATCTGAAATAATTTATGAGGTGAAAAAGTTTGATTTGGATCATGGTTTCAAGGGTTTTAGTCAATGGTTGGTTGGCTCTGTTGTTTGTGCCTGTGGTGGCACAGTACTTCACAGCAGGGACACACGGTAGAGGTGTCCAGAAGCAAAGAGAAGAGAAGTGTGGGGAGGGGCTAGTGTGGAGACTGACCACATATGCACAGCTAGTGCAAGAGCACCCCAAGAACACGGAACATGAGCAGCAAGCCATGTGAACAAGTTGTTGGCCCTGGAGCAAAGTCAGTCCTAGGGACACAGAAGCAGAGCATGTAACCAGGTGGACCTCTAGCTCAGTGGCACATCAGCCAGTGTCCAGCCAGTGTCCACCATTTGGGTCCTCCCTGACAACCACAGCCCAGGTGGCCCTGAGAATATTTTGCTTTCAGTGTTCTCAGCAAAACACTGAGCTCTTGCACTCTCGGCCCCACAGCACACTTCCCCCCTTTCTACTGTGCATAAATACAGATGCAGACCATGCTGGGCTGTTGCTGACTCTTTAGCAGAGAGGTCTGTTTCCATCCAGACCCAGCTTTTTTCCATGTGTCTTGTTTTTCCCCTCTCAGCTGTCTGTGAGGACTATGGCAGGGAATGAGCTGGAGTGGCAAAACCTCCTTCAAGGGATGTGCCGTGGGACCTAACCTCCTCTCTCAAGCCCTCCCTCTCAAAGGTTCTACCCTATCCTAATAGCACCGCAGGATGCAGGCTAAGTGTTTAACACACACCATTTGGGGAAACTATATACAAAACATAAGGTCTTCATTAGTTTTCTCATTGCTGAGACAAAATACACAACACTGCTTCTAAGCCATAAGCCTCACAGCATAATCTCACGCCCTCAGACCTTAACATTTTCCTTACACTGCGACTTTCCTTCCTTACATTAGGATATATATATATGCATTTCTTTTTTGAGACAGAGACTCACTCTGTAGGCCATTCTGGCCTTGAACTCACTACGTAGCACAGGTTGGCCTCAAATTTATAGTAATTCCTCTGCCTCGGCCTCCTGAATGCGGGGATTGTGGGAATGCCCCACCACACCTGACTGGGGCCATTATTAATGTGCCATGAATATAACAGCCAAGCAAAAGGTAGAATTCAGCTGGTCAATACCATACGAACTAAAAAGCCATGGTTGGAGATGACAGAACCAGGCGCGCACATCCGTGACTCTCTCTCAGCACTACGATTACAGGGCACGTGCAGCTCCTCCTCAGCCCCCTGAAGTAGAGCCTGGCTCCTGGGATCAGGGAGTCCCCGCCCTTCCCCACGTGGAAGCAGCCTCAGCCCAGCACACTGACCCTAGTGTATTTTTCTCTCACCTCAGCCTGACTGTGTGATGACCAAAAGTCACCAAAAAGCCTTCAGCAAACATTTAAAAATAGAGAGGACCCCAAAGCACAGCAGGACCGAAGACAACTCATCAACTGCCTCCAGGATAAAATCAAGATGGAATGATCCTCACTCTACTGCGATGACCCTGCAGGCCCCCCGGTGCCGAAGCATCTCAGATTAAAAGAAGAAATTCTCTAATGTGTGCAGTTTCCGTTTTCTTTAAGTGTTAGGCATGAAAGAATCTTTGCTCCCTAATGATGGCTCTCGGATGTGGCAGGACCCGGCTCGGTTTAGCTGGAGAATTACCTTTGTGCTCATCACAGACTTCCCTCGCCTCAAAGACAGATGCTTGGTGAGAACAAGGAGCCTGCAGAGCCGCAGAAACTCTCTGATATTAATTGATTTGATCCAAGTTGTCAGTTTTTCTATTATTTAAACCATTCTACAGTGTAACCAGGCAAGCTCTCTACAAAGATAGGCGGATGGATGGCTATACATAGGCAGAAATAGATACAGCGAAATAGAGATCATTAAGAAAGAGAGAAGTGACTATTTCATTAATTTTTTTCCAACAAATAAAGAAACTAGGTTATCAGCAGCCCCATATCATGGAGCTTACAAGCAAAAACTCAAGATTCAAAGGTCTGTCCCCAAAGCCAATACACGTTGCCAGTTACAGGACAAAGTAATCCAGGCACCTCAAGAGGGAATTTAAGGTGCCACTCACTCTCACGTTTCAGCAGTATACACACAAACACTGAGAATTTGTGCCTCCTTAAAAGTGGATACCTAGGTAGTCTGGCAGTTTAGGTGAGTAGTGCTTTAATTGGCATTCTAGGTCCCTGGCACACCTCGCCACAGCTCTGAAACATGGAACAGAGACAATCCCAAGGGAGACGCTAGGCTAGTCCTCTGGGGTTGCATCCGAGGAATTTCCGGCTTGTTTTCCCTGTGCAGGTGGGGCTGATTAATGGCCTTGTTAGAAAACATACAGCTGCTGTTTTCAGTTCTTCTTGCAAAGATCCTTAATTACTGGGCTTCACCTGTTGAGTTTCCTTAAATGACATGCTCGCGAATTTTTAAGTGGGAAAACAATTCATTAGCAAGTGCCAACATCTCAGATAAGTAAAAGCCCCCAGTTGATTTCAGAACCACAGTGCTTCAGCCAAGTAGGAAAACCAGGCCTAAGAGGGGCTGCTTTTCTCTAAAGGCCCACAAGTCAAAGAAATGACCTTCAGCAGACAGCAGGGAGGGCCATCGCGTGCCACTCCCTCCTTAGCTACCCTCTGCCCTTTGCCACCCTCCCTGACACCCCTTTCACACAGATAGCTTAGAATCACAGTTCTATTCAGGGTTCAGACCCCACTTTTGCACAACCACAACTGCTCTGGCAGTGAAATTATTTTCTAGAATAATTTCAATCTTTGTAAACAGCTGTCCTAAATCTACTTGTTAGATGTTCTTGTCTAACAAGGTAATGTGCCTTAGCATGTTAGAATTTAAGTTCTAAAGCAATGATTCCCAACCCTCACATTAGAGGATGGTTTTGTTTGTTTTCTTTTTTTAAATTCAGGTTCTCTGGCTCTAGATTTTGATTTAACTGGTATGAGATGGAGCCCTTCTCCGGCATCAGAATTTTTTTAATCAATCAAAACAAGTTATTTATTTTACAAACTTCCAGACCAATCCTCTGCCCTCTAGCGATGAACTGAAGTACAGCCAGGATTAAATCCCTCTAGTTTGCATTATTCTTGGATAGATTACAAAATTCTTCCTAAAGGATGGGGTTTGGGTCTTATCACTGTGCCACCCATGCCAGATTCAGTGCACAGCATAGAGTATGCCATCCATGGCTCATGTTAAGTGAATAAAATAGTTTCACTTGATGCCTTTGTTTATCATTTTCCCAATTATTTAGTCTTCATACATATACTTATGTATGTATGAATTTTACATAAGCGCATAAAAGTGGCCAAATGCATGCTGTGTGTCTTTTTTAGTTGCTATTGCTAATGAGGTAGTTTAGATCTAGAATGTTCCCCAAAAGGCAAATGGAGCTTCTGGAAGGTGCTCACATCATGGGAGCATGATAGCTGTCTGTGGATGAGACCACTGAAGAGTTCAGAGCTGAATGTGCTGTCAGGAAGGGGCTGGTGCAGGAGCAGAAGTCCCCTGTGCGCCTTTCCTGCCTCTGGAGCGCACATCTCATGCCCCGCCCTTGCTCCTCTGCCTGCTTGCTGGCTGCCGTGGGACGGACAGCTGTCCTCTACCATTGCATTTCTTCCTTGGAGCCAGCTGACCTTGGACCATGACTGTGAGCCAAGATAACTCTCTCCTCCTCCTAAGTTGTGAGTGTTGCTACTGATCGTGCCCAGCTAAGGGGAAGCAACTAAGGCAGCTTCCCCATCCTCGCTCAGCCCCATCCTTGTTGCCCTCTCTCCCTGCCTATCCTATTTCCTGTGAGAAAACATTTAACGCTGTAATCTGCCGCGTATTTTCCATCCTCATGTAATTCTCCACAGACGAAAAGACATATCTGAGTGTAAATACTCATTGTCTGATTTGTAAAAACTGGGATCCGAATCTACCCATTGTTCTCCATACAGCTTTTCCTACTCCATTGTGTCTTCTTGGAAGACCTTGAAGTGCCCTGACTGAGCTCCACTCCATCCCCATGCTGGGCTCACACCAGCCTGCAGCACTGCGCTCCTACATGAAAGAGTGTTCGCTTTGCTTCCCGTTGCTGCCCTTCAGCAGAAAGCACAAGGTCAGCAGATGCAGCTACCTGAGGAAGCACAACAGCCATCCAAGTCACATAGTCAAATGCCTGGCAGGCCTGTCCTAACACCATTAAAACACCTTCTGAGCCTGAAAGGGTCATAATTAATTGTGTGAGATCTTGTATATGAAAAACCAGTCCAGAGTCTGCACAAGATTCATGTAACGGTTGAACACTCACATGGCTGTGATCACATTCTCTGTGGCCAGCTCCACACCACAGCACTGGCAGAAAGCTGCTCAATAGCATCATTAACAACCCATTGATCCAATTACAGTTCTTTCTGTTCCACTTCAGAATTACAATCTCTCGTTCCTCCTCAAAGAGCTCAGATAGATTCTCAATGAGGATCAGAAAAAGTAGAGGCTATCAGGATGTGCTTGATGGACCCAAACACTCACCTATTAGTGGCAGGGAATGAATTAATCTGGTGACATGTTAGACTTCTGCCCTCTGAGGGAACTTGCCATTTCCTTGAGCTGCTTTGTCTGGTAAGATTCAGGAATGTGAGCCGACTTGCATTGTCCCGAAGACATCATGGCACTGTCCCTCATCCTGCATGTAGGAGGAACTGATTAAATACCTGTTGAATTGAAAATGCATAGGGTAGTGCTTTGGGGCTCAAAGCAAAACAGTTTGGCTAAATAAATAAATGGGATTTATCTAAATGATCTCTTAACAAGATGGACCAATATGGATGCTGGAATCTGAGTCCATAAAATGAAAATATATAGTACAGCACAATAGAGCCAAGATTTTGAAAGAAAGCTGAGGGCAAACTAGATGGTACTGAATACATATTCAGTGAGCAAATAATTAAGGGAGAAAGCACATCAACAGGACCAAAAGGCTGTTCATTAACTCAGTGACTGCAGGGTGCATACTACCGTGTACCATGCACTACGCAGTGCTGAAGATACGGTGATATGGAAGCCGTCATTCCCACACTCAGTTGTTCATAACCTTATGGAGGAAGTCAAGACAGAAACACATAATCACAAAAGAGCTGTGGCAGGACAAAGACCTGTGACAAAGACCTAAGGCCTGTGATAAACACTCAGCAGGGGACCTGAGATCACTGAAGGAGACACTAAACCAGACTTTCTAGAGTACAAGATGGATGAGGTGGAGTTAGCATAGCTGAAAAAAGGAAGAGAAAATCGGCAGGTAAACATTTTATGCTATAAAAGCCTGAGCTCCCAGCTTCCCTGTAATCACCTCAACCTTTGACTTCTACCTTGAGATTCCTGGCAGGTGAGGATCTAGGCCATACCATGTCCCTAGGAGACCCAACTCTCCATGCCACCCCAGGCCATCACCTACACTATCTATTCACTCTGCCTGGACAACACCATCCTATCCTACTTTCCCAGGCTGCAAAACTATCACTGCTAACTCCCATCATCAAGCACAATCCAAGTCAAATTCTACATCCTCCATGACATGCTTCCAAAATTACACTACTGAAATCTCTGTCTCTGCCTCTCTGTCCGTTTCTTTGTCTCTGTCTTTCTCTCTCTTTCTCTGTAACACCTTTCTTGTTTCTTTCTTACAGTATACAGCACTCTTGACATTGAGCCATAATTATTTGTGCATGTGTCTTATCTTCCCTATGCAACCACATACTCTGCTAGAGCAGAAAAATTGTATCTTAGCCACTTTTGTATTCCTGGAAGAGCCTTACATGATAAAAGTGTTCAACACAGGTAAAATGAAGACTGTGTTTACCAGGAAGAGAAGTTAACAGAGTATAGGTAGACTCTTGAGTAGGCATTACAGGCAGCCCCAACATTCTAACAGCTAGAATTGGATACCAATGGAGTCATGAATTTTCCATCACTGCATAGAGTCTTTAAAAACAGCTCCTCTATGTGCTTTCTTGGTTCATCTAAACTTTATAATCTTACTGTAATAGAAAGTGGTTGATGAGAAAATGAACACAAGAGAACCTTACCACAATATCAGGCAGGAATAAAGATAAGTTTTGATCAACATCATAATCCCTGGTTGAATGAAATCCAGGGTATTTATTAGATTAGTAAAAATTTAATCAGCTAAATTAAACCACAAGAGAGCCATTCTTAGAAAATGATGACAATGTGTCATGAACAAGGATTGTAATTTACCCATCCCAACATATGAAGTCCATTTCAAAAGTTTGAACCAGATAACAGCTGATTTGGTGAATCCATGGGGCCAAGTGTCACAGACTTCCTAGAGCACAAATCTTAAAATGTCATACTGCTTCTTAAGATCTTCAGTGGCTCCACATCACCCTATGGCACATTCTTCAGTCTTCAGTAAATGCAGGGCCCTTGGTGAAGTGCTGCTTGATGCCCCTGCCTTCCATCACCTTTAGCGTGCTCACACCCAGGGCAAAAGCTCAAAGGTATCTGAGAACTCACAAGAGAACCAATCTACAACCAGGAACACAGGCCCCAGCTGAAACTTTCATTCATGTCACTGTTGTGGCCCCCTTTCCCACCAAGAGTATAGACTCTTAACTGTAAGCTATTCCAATTTTTCATAAATTTAGTTTTTTTGTGGAATCTATTTTACGTGTTGGCTCAAGAATGTTTAAACACTGTACAGTCCAGAAAAATCCCACATATGGCCCATGGGTCTCTATACTATGTTTTATTTAGACTCTGTTGTTTTTAATCAGAGACTCACTGGAATGAGCTATGTTGATTCCCTCGATAAACCCGTCCTCTGCTTCAACCCCTTCTCTCTGCTGCATTTCCTGGACTCACTCCTGCTCAATCTTTTAAGACTTGAGTCTAGCTGCAGTGATTCCTACAGAATCATCCATCTCTTTATACTTTTCCAAATGGCCAGTTGTTACAGTGAACATGAGTAGCAGATGCTATCTGGGTCTCACACACCCCTCAGGTCCTTTGCACATCATTCCTATTTTCATTCTATTGGAATTCACTTTCCCCACATTCAAGGGGAGCCAGATATGCCTGGGAGTTTGTGTCATCATCAAGAAGCAGCCCTTAACCAATGGCTGACAATATGGGAATATAAATGCTTCAGCTCCCTCTCCGTTGGACAGAGATTAGTCCATAATATGCTGTCTCTAGATCTGCCCTGCAGATGTCTGCACTGTGCCGTCTTCTGCAGAGCTTCGCTTATTATCACCACACAATGGCCTATGCTTTTCACAGACATTATTCCTAATACACTGCTTTGAAATGAGTCCTCATTTCAGGATCTGTTTCCGGGACCCATTTCCAAGTAGCTTCTTACTCAGCTTCCCAAGATCCTCCACCTCCTATGCTCACCAACTTTCACACAATCCTCCACCTGTGACTGTTTCTAAATGAACATGAAAGGTAGTGCTTCTTAGCTAGACTAGCAAAGATTGTCGCTTCCAGACCCTACAAACTCACCTTAGAACATGCAAGGTAATGTGAGGAAGAGACCCACAGGGTGAGAAAGCAAAACTGAGCTCTGGCCAGCAGTTAGAGAAGAACACAGGGCCACCAACTGCTGACAGAGACTGGAGATGGATTTTCCCCAGTTATGTCCTCAGATGAGACTTCAGGACCTGGGCCAGCATTTTATTACAGCCTTGGACAAAACCATGAAGTGGGGTCTCACTCATTGCCAGACTGCTGACTCACAACAACAGTAAGATGATAAGTGTATGGGTTTTAAGCTGCTGCATTTGGGAGTGATTTTGTATGTAGTGACAGGTTAACTAACATAAGATTTACAACATAAGACAGCACGCATTATTTTTGTCATTAGAAAATGTTACACCCTAGACATGTTCTCCAAAAAACCATTTCTGAGTCCCTATGCCAGAGCACTGTGTGCCCTTTGTTGAAGCCTTTGTCACATGAATCTAATCATTGGCCCTGGCCTGTCTGTATTTGTCATCAGCTTCAGGGCAAAGCTCTGAAAGAGAAAATCAGATATATTTTCTTATTCACCACCTAAAGGTAACTTCTGGTACATAGTAGATGCTTAATAAATGCTTGCCAAAGTAATTAACTTATCAGTTAATCATGCGTGATCATCGAGAAGCCGCCCTTGTTTATTCCATGAAACGTTGGCCAAATGTCTCCCTGTACTATTCACTCTGTAGAGGCCACACCAGGAAAGGCAGCCATTAGTGCCCTGTGAGCCCTCCTCCGACACCCCTGCATCATTTCCTTTGCCTGTCCTTTTCCACCAGGGTGTGCATCAATTTCACATTTACACTTCCTCCCATCTGTTTGATTCAGCTGTTGGACAGTCACTCACTGCCGCTTCAGAGCAACAGGGAGTTCACTCTTCCTTTCATACCCCTCTGGGAAACCCAGCAAAATTGGCTCTGATTGATGTGATTTTTTCTTTGGGTGCTAATGACAAAATTACAGCAAAATCTATCCTTTCTTTACATCATGCTTGGAAGAAATCTGCTCAGTTTTTGTCTGCCAACCACAGCAAAAACTTGATTAACCAGGACTTGGTGCACATTGGTGGGTTTCTTAAATTTGTTTTTCTGTTTTGTTTTGTTTTGTTTTGTTTTGTTTTGTTTTGTTTTGTTTTTTTACATCCTGGTTGGCAGAGGAATGAAACTCAAGATCCCATCCATGTCCCCTCTTATTCCTTGAAAAAAGAATCTGCAGGCTAGCCCACACTGCTGCCTGTTATCAATAAATTCCCCAAAGGGACAGAGTCTCCTTGGCAAAGATGAATGTCTTACAGAACCAAGAATTATATATTCTAAAACTGAAGATAAGGCTAAATGGACAGAGATCTTTGACATGTGGAATTCTTAATTTTAAAAATTATTCCGTATCACTTGTATTCCTTATCTTCGCCTTTCCCCTAGAAGCAAAGTATTGAGAGTATGTGTTCTGGTTATCTGAAGGTTTCGTATTCTTGAAGCCAAGCTCAAATAAATTCTACCTTACCTTATTAATATTATAGAAACTCTTACAGAATCTTAATTCCAGCTTATTAAATGAACATTTCATAGTCTTATCTGCCTAGTGAGTCTGCACAGTTTTCTAAGAACCTTGTATCCTTTTCCCTCTACAAGATTCATGAAGTTACCACCTGGTACTTTCCCAAACTCAACAAATCTTTCAGAGATGAGTGCCCAAACTTCAGCCCAAAACCTACCTATTTTTCACAAAGTGCTAACCCAAATTAAACCTGAATATTGAAGTTTTCATTTAGAAAAAAAAATAAAAATCATCCATTAACATCTTTTGTCTTAAAAGAAAAACAAATAACACACCTGCCGTAGAAGTGCTGCTACTGATAAGGGAGCTCAAAATGTCCTGCTGTGCAACTGAGGTCCTTAGACTCCTCCAAGTTGAACAAGGAGCCCTGACGGGAATTCCACAACTTGGCAAGTTTCAGCCATGTTCTAAGGGAAAAAATTACAAAGAAGGAAACATTACATCACTGAATAGTGGTTCTGTGTCAGCTTGCCCAGGGGGTGGGGCCGGCACAGCAGGTGGGGCCAGGGATGTCCCCGGAGCTGTCCACCCGCCCTTTGCTGTATGGTTGGCTGTGCCCACACTTCCTTTTGATGCTTCGTGCTCACCAGCGTTTCGCCCTTCCTGCCTCCTGGTCCATGCACTACCGTTACCACTGCCGAGCCCAGGCTCCTCTAGATACTCCCCTGGCTCATTCTTTGTCATCCCACATCTCTCAATTCCATATCAACAGGCTTGGCGTGGTAGCACAGGCCTGTAATCCCAGCACTCGGGAGGCTGAGGCAGGAGGATTGTTGGTGAGTTTGAGACCAGCCTGAGCTACAAAGTGAGCTTAAGGCCAGCCTGAACTGCAGTGAGACCCTGTCTCAAAAAAAAAAAAAAGACAAAAAAAAAAAAAAATTCCATATCAACTCAGAAACTTCTCCCTAGGTAGCTGCACACTTCCCACTCTCAGCCATTCTCTAGCATGTTCCTTTATTCTTGTATTTTCTTCCTCACACATCATTATTTTATATTGGCTTGCTCAGCCACTGTCCACCTCCTGGGAGTATATAAGATCCATGCAACTAAGGAGCTTGGCTGACTTTTTCAATGCTGTGAGACCAACATGCCAGTCCATGCCTGTCATGTAATAGAAGCTCAATAAAAGCCGCAGCAATGACTGAATAGCTTTTTCTCTGAATGCTCCACGGTAAAAACCCCTATTATCCCCATAGGGAGATAAGGAATTTGGAGTTCTGAACCAGCACAAAAACTCTACATGGTCGCATAGCTGGCAGGTGGTAGAGTCAGGCCTCTGACCACTGGAAGCCCGAATCCATAGCCTGTGTTCTCCATCACTGTGAGATACTGTGTGGGAAGACAAGAGATTGTGCCTTAATCAACTGTTTTCTAACTCCTGTTAATGAGAAACATCTGAGCAGCTGTCATGAGGAAAAGTCTTTTATTAGCACACAATTGTAAGGATGTCGAACCAGGGATATATCTTCCAAATCAAGTATTGCCATTTTACCAATGATCAAAATAGAACAGAATTTTGGAAACTATCATTTCTGTGTGTCTTTGATGGGCCTGTTTCTTCGGTACCCTTTCAATAGGAAGATGAGGCCCACACAGTAGAGTGGATGATGAGGGCCTCTGTCTGTCCAGGGTGGTCGGAGAGGGCGGAATTAATGGATTCTGTATTTAATGAGGTTTCTCTGTCCTCACCCCAAATCTCATCACAGCAGCCACACACACAGCATGGAAGCCAGCACTTCAACACTGTGAGGATTGAGCTGTGTGGCCCATTTTGGGGTCCACTCCTTTTATTAACACCAGTGCTTCTATCTCCACCTTCCTCTCAGTTATTGTGCACCCCAGGATTCCCAAACTTGACTCCACTTCCCATCTCCAGCTTGAAAGTTTTACGAAAAGGATTTTACTTTTTGAACCTTGATTCTTGAGACTATCTGGAGGAAGGATCCCCAACTCCTAGTCATTCCTGAACATAAATGTTTAAAAGAATTACTGTAACCCAATCTCAAAGCAACAGGCCTAGCTCTGAAAGTCCCTATCTACTAATAGTCTGAATATTTGTGTTCCCCCAAACTTCACAGGTTAAAATCCTAACCCCCAAGTTGATAGTATTCAGACATGGAACCTTTGGGACATCTGACTTTGATCACAAGAGTAGAGCCCTCATGAGTAAGACTAATGCCCTCACAGAGTGTCCCCGGCAAGACACTCTTACCACATGATATGGGGGAAAAGTCAACTGTCTACCAACCAGGAAGTGGGGCACTTAGCAGATACCAGCTCTCCCCGCACTGCGATCTTCCATCAGCCCACACAGTTCTGAGAAATGCATTTCTGTTGTTTATAAGCCACCTACTTCCTGGCATTTTGTTACAGCAGTCCACATGGGATAAGGCATGACCCCACCTCACTTCTAAAAAAAATAATAATAATCCATTACCTCAACATATTTATTGAATTTTGAAGCAGAAGAAAAAACTTTGCAGAGTTAACCTACCAATGTGGTGGTACCCTCAGTTCTCAGATTGGCTCTAAGAATCAGAGAAATTACTGCTCAATGGCAAAACTTGTTCTATCCTTTAACTTTTTTTTTTCTTACTTTCAGTCTTTTTTTGTTAAGAGAGTCATAATGTTCTCTATCTACATGACACTTTCCATCTTTAAATATTAACTAATTAATTGACTGAAATGGTACCTTGGGAGCGTTTATCATCTATGCCAAGAGCCTGAGAGCCAGGGGAGCCAGGAAACTGTCTATAGGAGCTGTTGAACACTCAGCGGGACCTTTGTCTTTCCACTTCCCTTCCCAGAAATGTTGTGTGCGTACATGTGTGTGTGTGTGTGTGTGTGTGTGTGTGTGTGTGTGTGTGTGTGTGTGTATCTGAATGTGCATGGGGGAAAAAAATAAAAAGGGAGGATTTGACTTCCACCAACTGCTATAAAAGCCTACCTCTGGGAGACATGGAATTTCAATTGTGAAATAATCAGTCTTGGAAATTGTCCTGTCCTCCAGGAAAAGAAAAAATAAGTAGTTTAACAGCGATTGCCCTTCAAAACAATTACTAATTATAACATCTATAAAGAAAAATGCCCTCGATACCATTACTCTTAATAAAGCCAGGCAAATCTATAGGAAGGAATTAGCAGGCATGTCTGCAGTCTGACAGAAGAGCTCTCGGGACCAGGGCAGAAGGGGAGCGCACTCCAGCAGGCTTATGAGCTTGCATCAAACACTGTAGGAGGCTCACACCTGGGGCAAGTTGTTCTCAGCAAATTGGGGAGATTAGCACAGGAAATCAGGCTAGGGCGACAGGACACAAGGACCCACGTGGTTTTCTCTGACCTTCCTTCCTATCCTAGTCCAGCTTTCTCCCCAGCCCCTTTCTCCCCAGCATCCTCCTGCAGTAGAGGTCAGCACCTGGGGCTTAGGTCTTGTGCATTAGAGCCAACACTGCCCCTTCATCACCGTCCCATAAAAGAAAGAGATAGCCAGAAAGGGTTCCATCAAATAAATCCACAGAGCCTTGGGCTTAATTTGACTGTCAGATTTCATTTGTCTGAAAGAAAACCTTCTGTGGAGAAAACAGAAAAAAAAAAAAAAAAAAGGAAGGAAAGAGACTCAGAAAGCAGAACAGGGTAGGTGAAGACACACAGAGGCAAGGGTCAATTCTGATTTCTGACTCTCCATTATTGACCTGCTGTGAAACCTCGTCTACATCATTCCTTCTCTCTGATCTGTAGGCCTCAACGCTTCATCTGCTAAGTGGGGAAAGCCAGTACAGGAAACCTATTGTCCTCGTGTTCAGTTGCAGATACCAGAAACCACTTCAGGTGCTTTAAGTGGAAAAGAATTATTAATTATCAAGCATAAAGCAACTTCAAAACCTGTGGGAAGGCTCAAAGAGTGGGACATGTCTAAAAATAACTCCCTGGCTTCTTAATCACCCTAAGTGCTGAGGGGTAAATCCAAGATGTCACCCTGTCTGGAATAAGATGGATGCAGACCAGAACAATCTCTGTGAGGATCCACAGAGACAATGGGTCACATTAAGCTTTCTCCCCATCTAACTCAGTTCTGACTTCAAGACGCAGAAGCTTTCCATAGTGGGACACACCTCTCACTCAAGCTACTGAGGACTCTGAGGCAGGAGGATTGTAGGTTGGGGGCTAGCTTAGGCAGCTTAGCAAGACTCTGTCTCAAGATATAAAACCAAAAACAGAAAACTCCCAAGAGAGTATGAGATTGGTGGAGCCCGAATCACATCCAGAATCGTGTTTGCAAAGCTGTCTGGGAAATGGAACTTTTAGCATCCCGGATAAAGGATATAGAGAGAAGACATAGAAGGACTGACAATAGACAGTAGCTGACAGACAAGTTGGAGGAACCAGTCTCCAAGGCATGTCACCCATGTGTTCCATGACCACCAAAAAAATCAGATGAGGCTGTGTTTATGCTCCGTGCCTTCCTCAGAGCCTCATCCTTAGTAGGTTCTCAGTACACACCGGTTTCCTTTCTCTTTCCCAACATTGTGCTGCAGGCTGGTCTTAAAAATTAACCTAAAAGAAGAGACGAAATAAAAGAATGGATTTTCCTAACTTATCTGTGAGGTACACTGAGACGTCTTCAGTTTAGCAACGTTACCAAACATCTGAGTTCATCCCGTTTAAAGCATCGCTTATGACCACAGAAAGATGGGATCACTTTAAACATTACCTTAAGATTGACTCTTAGTAAACAAAAGTTTCGAGAGGCCTCCCTCTAGATGACTGCATTTATTTTGTTGCTTTAGCCACCATTTATAAGGGCACCTACCAGAGGTCAGGTGGATGTGATTCTTCAAAGAGTTAACAGTCTAGGAAGCATCGTTGCACAAAATTCGTACAATTACAAATTCCAATAGAAGCTGAGAGATGAGAATAGGGTACCAGGAGCCAAAATAAGTAAAGTGAAGCTAATTATGTTCAGGAAGGCAGGAACACCTCCTGAAGAAGAAATGTCTAGCTAAGACCTGGAGCAAGCATAGAAGATAACCAGGCAGGGCCAGGAATAGCTCAGCAGCACAGCACCTGCCTGGCAAATGCAAGATCCTGAGATCAATTCCCAGTACCAGAAAAAAAAAACGTTAACCAGGTAAAGAGTGGGCAGGAAGAGTACACCTGACAGAGGCTGCGGCATGTGTGCAGGCTGCTGCTTGGGAAGACGGGACAGCACCAGTGCGCCTGGCATGTGCGGAGAGGATGGAGTGGGAATGACCTTGGCCACACAAGCACAGGCTACTCTCTGGGTGACATTTTCCCCGAGGTTGGAATCCAGATATGTGTGGCAATTAGCATTTCACAAAAATAACACTGCGGGCAACATTTGGCTACCTTTCTGCGTCATAGGATCTGCTCCACGAAAGTGAGTGCTGTTAACTCTTCTTTAGGTCTTGTGCTTTAGAGGACTAATAGGCATAATAATCAGGAGAGGCCAGCAGCAGCAGCAGCACATCCTCCTCCTCATCCAGGTCTAGCTGCATCTCTCCTACAAAGCCCATCAGCCCTCCCAACTGTGCCTCTCCTCAGATACCCTGCCCAGCAGAGGCGGCACACTGCACCCAAGCTGGTGACCACTGGCTGGGCTAGTGTCAGCTAGCATCCCTTGGGTAGCTCAGATTTACAACACTCACCCTTTATACCCTCAGAAAAAGCAGCCTCATCTTGCAGAGGGGCCTAATGAGCATGGCTGCGCCCACCCCACGGCCTGTGCACAGGCTGCTTGCTCCGCAGGGCAAGATTCCTGCCTACCCTGTGCAGAACCACATCTCCCTCACCTTCCACACCTTCGAATCTCACGTCACAGCAAGGAGGCCTTTGCTGTGCACCAGTTTTCTCAGAACTTCCTATCTGCAGACACACTGCACACCTTGAGTCCCTTGTCTATGGCTGCCACCATGCCACCAGATGCCACACTCCACACGTGTCCACTTTGTTTCCTGCTGCATTTCCAGGGTAGTGTCAGGTGCATACACAGTAGCTACTCAATGCATGTTTGATTTGTGAATAATCAATAGTGTACTAAAACCTAATTAACTTTCCAGCTCTCTTTTACTCTTCTATTGAAAATAAATGTTAATGTTAACCTGCTAGCTATTCTACTCTTGTGCAAGGGACTGAAGACAAAGATGAATTAGACATGGTCCCTGTGTTTAACACTTCATAGTTCAGGGAACAGATAGGTAAATAAATACATTTATTGCAATGTAGCATGAATATGAAAAGGAAGAGAGAGACGGGGAAGGGAGAGAGAAAAACAGAAAAGAAAAAGAAGAAAAGACAGTAAGAGAGAAAGAAAATAAGAGGAATATTTTCTTTTAATATCTTAGGTGACAGAGGACAGCATCGTACTGAACACATGCCACCTCTTCTCTGAATTTCCACAGAAAAATAAATGCAGTAGGCATCTATGATTTGGCTGCCCAGCACCTGTTTTCTCTTATTGCCAACCTAGCAGCCCATTTTTTAATTCTAGAAGAGCCACTTCCTGCCCTCTCAGCCCACCTCTGCATGGTGGAGCCAACTCGGCATCTCCCCCAATAGCAGGCAGTGTGAGCCCAGGCCCATCCAATCCGTATTTTCAGTTTCAGGAGCAGTGTCTTAGGAATGCTCATGAGACAATGTATAGTCAAAGGAGAGTCAGTCTTGGGGTTCCTGGGAGAACCAATAAGAAACAAAAGTTTTCTTGTCATGGGTGGCAGACTTAAACTGGGGAAGCCCATCTTGTACCATGAAGTGACACCTCCTCAAGGTGAAGCTTGTGGGAAAAGCAAAGGACTTGAGAGCAAAGGCCACTTCTGAAGACACAGTGAACACCTGCCTCCACCTTGACCCTCCTAACTCTGCAATAGTGGCTCAATAATATTTTTGTTTTTTGGTACAAGGAATCAAACCAAGGACCTCATGCTTGCCAGGTAGGCCCTATACTGCTAAGCGGTATCTCCAGCTCTCAATAATACTTAGTTTGTTTGGTCTTAAAACCAAACACTACTGACACTTTTTGAAAGACAGGGACTGTCCTATGCATAGGATGGCCAGAATCACCCGGGGCTTCTGCTCAGTAGGTTTTGATAACCATCTTCTCTGCCCAGCTGTGACAACCAAAGATATCTCGTCATTTGTCAAATGTTCCCTTGGGGGAATCACCACAAATAGAGAACCACTGACTGAAACCCATTTGAATCAGTTGCTATTGCTTGTGACCCATCTAAAAATTTCCTACCCAGTATTCAGGAATAATTCCCACTCACATGATGCTTTGCCTTTTGTGCTACTCAAAACCTAGCAAGTCAATTTCACACTTTTTAAGTACTGGAGTAAATGAAAGTAAACCAATCAGATCAAAAACAACTTAGATCTCAATTCTAGCCTTTATACCTTGCATATTTGTGTACATTGATTTTGCCTTTTCTACCCTTTAAAAATTTAAATATCTTCTCACATTTACTTTCTTTATTTTAGAATTTTCAGCAGTCAATTTTCTTTTATCCACAGACCTTGCCTTTGATGGGAATTCAATCAATAGGATATTATATCTTTGCCAGACTATCTTAAAGAAACATAACCAGCATCTTTCTCTTCTACTCGTCGCTTTATATTCAGTGAAATCAGAAAGCCAGTGAAATCCACGCTGTGTTCCTGAAACCCCCTTCCACTAACCCCATCACAGTGACTATCCATTAGCCTGAAGCTTGCGTTTGACCATCAACCTTCTATTTTAAATTGAAGCACAACTAAAACTGAGGGAGGTCATAGGTTGTAATTAGCAGATAGCTCTGGCACATAGACATGCACTGAGTCTATCTAAAACCTATTTTTCATTTTTATTAGTAATTACTCTTATCTTAGCACTATTAATTCATCCCTAAACTGGGGTCTATCTTTCAGGAAGATGTCATAGTTTCCTGGAGAAAATGAAATGACACCTCAGGTAGAATCTAACTACCACACTCAACTGTCTTTCAAGCCATCAAGCAGGTGAGTTTTTAAAAATGCAAAGATAAATTACAAGGGTAACACTTGAAAGAATTAACAACCAGGACCTCCTCTTATTGGGAAGCTTTTGCACATCAAAAGAAATTATCAACAAGGTGAAAAGACAACCCACAAATTTTGAAAAAATCTTGACAAGGTTCTGCTCTATAGAACTCATAAAGAACTAAAAAGCATTAGGGCCCCTAAATTTAAAGACTCAATCCAGAAATTGGCATCCAAGATGAACACACACTTCTCAGAGGATGGAATTAAAGAAGCGAATAAACATATGAAAAAATGCCCCACATCATTAGTCATTCGTGAAATACAAATTAAAACAACACTGAGATACCATCTTACCCAAGAAAGAATGGCTATCATAAAGAAATCAACCAACAATAAATGTTGGAGAGATTGTGGGGAAAAGGGAACACTTCTCCACTGCTAGTGGGAATGTAGACTGGTGCAACCATTGTGGAGATCAGTGTGGAGACTCCTTAAAAAACTAGGACTGGAAATCCCTTTCAAGCCAGCTATCCCCATACTTGGAATTTTCCTGGAGGAACTCAAAACTCATATCATAGTGATATATGTGTACCTACATTTATAGCAGCACAATTTGTGATAGCCAAATCTTGGAAACAACCAAGATGCCCGTGACATGAGGAATGGTTGAAAAAGATGTGGTATTTTTATACAATGGAGTATTACTCAGCCATAAAGAATGATAAACTTGAAGCCTTCATATTTCAGTGGATGCCACTTGAAGATATACTTATAAGTGAAGTAAACCAGACCCACATGTGTAAATATTATATAGTCTTCTTAGTATAAGAACTCAAAAGAAGAAATACAAATAGAAAGATATAACGCAATTAAAAGTAAAGTGAGAACTTGAGGATTAGACAATGAAGAGAGAGTAAGGAGAAAAGCTAGGAAACATGACAGGGGCAAAGCCATACATTCATATGTACAAGATGAGTAAGGCAATGATCCTGAGAATCTTCAGAAGGTTTTTGAAGCTAGCAGTTAACTGGAAGGATTCTCACCCTGACTAACTATATATGCTAATGTCTGTGAACTAAGCAACTGCACTGAAATGGCAATGTGTAACAGTGGGGTCATGCTTGGAGTGCCTGTCATTCTGGTCCTCTGAATACGTGGTGCTCGTCATGACACACTGGGTGCTGCCACGCTGTCTCTCAGGTAGATGTTTGTTTAAAAAGGGAGTGACGAATGAAGGCAGAAGACAGGAAAAGGGGTATTGTGGGACTGTCCTGTTACAGTGCTGTATATTGCTAGATTTCTAAATTTCTGTATAAAAATATATAATAGTTTATTCCTATTTTTTTAATATATTTTAATTTTTCTATTTTTTTCTTCATATTCTATAGGGACTTAAGTTTTAACGTATCAACACTTGATGAAAAATACCTGTTCCATGTTATGCCTAAGATGTTTGCTATTCAGACAGAGAATGAGGTTCAGCTCAACAGCCTAGGTTGTAGGGTAATAACAATAAGCTTTCCTTCTGGAGGGTTAACAGCCTAAGTTTGCAGACCAAAAATTAGAGAAAAAGGAGGGCTGCAAGGACAGCCAACATTTTGGCCCTAACCTTCCAAGATCAGTGAGGACTCAGGACATAGGAGAACCTATACTGTAATATCATATAACTCAGTGGTATCCCAAATTTTCTGATCAAGGAGATTATGGGGTAACAGAGGAAAGTGATCAATGATGTAGAGTGTGCCTCAGGAGAGTCACATGGAGAGAAAACATTCTCTCAGGCTTTCACAGAGAGCAAATTGGTCAAGCAATAGCCATGACTCATCCACATGGCTGACAGTGACAAAGGATCTACAAACTGTGGGACAGGGTTTCAGGATAAATCCTGAGGGGATTTGACTGACCTTATCAGACACAAAATCTACATTTCTTACTATATAGATCTTGCTTTATCTTGGTCTTAACCATCCAGTAGAAAAGTATAAAAACGAAGTATAAAAAGTAAAGCCATATTAATATGCTGAGCTATAAAAGGCTCAAGTCCACAACTTCTGACATTGCCAGTCCTATGGATAACCCACTACTATTATGGACTATGGGACTATTTTGGAATATTTTACTGAGTTCACACACCTACAATATTTAAATGAGAAAACTAAACAAAAAAGGGGATATAATGAATGACCATTTTGTATCTATATATTCAAAATAGTTAGGATAGATATACAACTACATTCTCTTAATTCAATGAATAGAAAGATTTGTTCTAATAGTGTTTGTAAACAGGATATCCTGTCTGTATCTTGTACAATGAAAGCACTAAGACAACAATATGCAATATATTAATTATTGAAACTGTCCTAATTTGATTTGAAATTGTCTCATTGCTATTTGTTTCTCAATAAAATTATGGAAAAAAGTTAAATTAAAAATATAAAATCATTATTTTTAAAAAATACAAAGATAACCTGGGCCTAGAGGCACAGACCTATAATCATAGTACTTTGGGAGGCTGAGGGAGACAGATTTCAAGTTTGAGCCCAGTCTGGACAATTTAGGGACTTAGTAAAACCCTGTCTCATAAAATGACATAAAATAAAGTTTGAAGGGTTGGTGATCACGATGCTGATAAAAGGTGAAGGTGGAAATAAGTGGCCAGTGGGGAGACTTTACACTTGTTCATGACAGACATGTGGTGACACCTGGGATCTGACCTGGCTTCACCACATGGAGACGGAGGGGGATCCTGACACTGGGGTTGTGGCTACAGCCAATTGCAATGCTATACTGATCCTTCATGAGGAGTGGAATCTGCCTACCTGTAGAAGTAGCTTCAAAGTAGATGAATCCTAGAATGGAAAACACAGTGGGAAAAAGCTGGCCAGTCATCACAGAGCAAGGGCAGTGTGCAGTCACAAGACCACGACGGGCCAATGGCTCAGGTTTGACCAAACATAGCAGAGTGAACAAGACCACCCTGCAAGAAGCCCCAACCCAGTCCCCCTCATTATACTGAACTTTCTGTGGCTTGAATATGATAATAGCAAAGAGCCACCCCAGTGAGGAATGTGGTGCTAAGGTGGGACAACATGTGATCTAGCAACTCATCGTGATGGCAAATGTGGAGAGAGGGCAAGGGAGTCTGTGCATTTTTCTCCATATAAAATTATTGTGCCCTTAGTCTGTTCCTGGTATTGTCCAAGGCTCAGAATAAAAGCAAAATGATGATCCTTGCATGTGAGAGGCAGATGCTGTAGAAGACAAAGACTCAGGAGAAGGTTAGAGGCTGTAGACAAAAGGAGTTGGATTCCACTGAGGCTTCCTAGGGAGCAAGCCTACAAGAACCCTACCACCTTTCTCAGATGTGTGTGTGAACAAACAGTACATGACCTGCAGCTGAATGTCCTATTTTACTGTCATAGGACAGTGGGTGATTTCTCCCAGGGCAGTGGCCATGTTCTGCAGCCCATGTGGGCTGTCTTCCGAGTAGCTAACTTGCCCATCCCTGACTCTCGTCTATGACCTATGAAGCCATTAGGATTAATATACAGGATAGCCAGTGAGAGCCATAAGACGCACAAGTGACTGTGCGGCCCAGCCCTTCACATCCATTGTGTCTCCTCTCACTTCCATAGATCAGGGAGGGATGTAGATATTCCCTGATCTCACAGATGCAGACACTGAGGCTGAGAGTGAAGACTTGCATGCTTCGCAGGAGCTCTGTCTGTCTCTAGATCCTGTGGCTTCCTGCACTGCTGCGTGCCTGCTTCACCCACAAAACCCAGCTTCCCAGTGTGTAAGTGTTAAATCCATGACCCGGGTCTATGCTGGAGCTGGCTCTGTGGGCCTCGGTGGGACGCAGCGCAGGTGTGGAATTGAGGGGCAGTCACTGTGGTCCCAGGACTAAGAATCTAATCTAGGAGACAAGGGAAAAACTAGTCATCCAGTACATTACATGGCACTTCCCACTCCATCTGCAGCCACCTCCTCTCCCACAAGTCCTTGCGAGTCTCAGCATAGGCCACACCTGCACAAGAGCCTGAAGTGCCCCACCCTCTCTCTCCTCTCCTCCCTGACCCTCTTCATTCTCCAGAGTCAGCAACTCCAAGATTCTCCCCTAAATTCACAGGCTCCGGAGTGACCTCTCTCCTATGCTCCCAAAGTCCCTATAGCACACCTGCCACAAAACTTCTGAAAACCAAAAGCCAGAGGTGCTGTCAACAAGCACCTCTGGGTAGAAACAAAAGCTCCCAAGATGGGGCAGCAGCTAAAGAACAAGGGGCTGGAGAGACAAGCAGTAGATCCAAGGACGGCAGTGCCACCAATGACAGGAAGCTGAGAGACAAGGAAGGGACTGTGCAGACCTAGGGCTTTAACAGTAAAGCACTGAAGACCGGCTGACTCAAAACCCAGTGAATACCAATGCTCTGCTTTCACTTATTTTCTCTAAGTACTTCTGATTCTAGAAATGCATATTAGCTGTTCATCACCGCTATGGAGTGGGCTGCAGGTATAGTACTGGTTGAAAGAAGAAACTGAGATGCTCAGAGAGGTGAGGGAAGCTGTCCAAGCTCACACAGCATGAAGATTCCAAGGCGGCGGGGCCCAGGGGCAAATATCACACACTTTGAGATCAGGCAAGCAGTTCTCAACATCCCAGCATCAGACAAGAGACTTCACTCCTCCAAGACTCTGTTTCTACATCTATACTTATAAAAAAAAAAAAAAAAAAAAAAAACTAAAAATCTCTACTTTATAGTTACTGGATGATCAGATATGTAAGACCCTAGAGTCAGCTTTTGATATCTATGACAATAATACCCTATCTCGCTTGTCATCACTGCTTTGGTTTGGCTGGTGCTGGCTGCAGAACCACGGGTGTGAAACCGCTCCCAGGCATCCTCAGGGATGCCGTGGCTTCCTTCTATCATGCAGCAGGCGCCATGGCTCTGGACACCGAGGTCCCGCGCTCACTTCTGCCTACACCTGCCCTTCCCTAAGAAGCCGCTAGCTTCTCATTTCCCTTCCAAGCTGCCAGGAAACGAATGCCAGGGGCTTGCTGGATGTGGCGGCTTGGGAAATAATTAGTCTGCCTTCCCCAAAGGCCAGAGTTCACTGCTGAGATATTTAAAACTCGACTGAGGGCTTAAAATAAATATCACAATGGAGATGTCAAAATAGCTGCGTGTTCTAACAGTGACATTGGAGTGGGGGACGGTAAAAATGTAAATGGGTTTACCAAAGCAATCTCACAGTAGCACCTTTGAGATTTGATAACACAGAAATGTCATACTGTTTCAAGTTCCTCTCTCACTCTAAAATAAGTTTATTTTTCTCCTTTGAGAACACTGGATAGTTTGTCATCAAAGCAGATGAAATGCTGTTCTCAAAAAAGGAGGGAAAAAGTAGGAGTGAATGTGTAGCATCAGCCTTAATAATTTCCAGCCACCTCTTTGTGAGTTTAACGCAACCCCCAAGGCTAATAGCAGGCTGATTCCTTGTGGAGGAGGCGGGAGGGAGCACCCGAAGGCTGAGCTGGACACTCCCTGGCCATTTTCCACCTTCACAGATGGTCAGTGAGGCAAGGCTGAGGCCCCCATCCGCAGAGGAGACCTCAACTCCTTGCCTGAGACCACAGGGCTGATGCAATACGATCAGGCCGGGAGCCTGCATCCTGCCAACGTCCTGGCTCTGTTTGCCTTCCAGCACATTCCCATAGCTCCTTACCCCCCCTGGATATAGGAAAACCCATCACAATTCTTTCAGACAACAGACAGTCTGGTTGGTTGGTTGGTTATTATTGGGGGTTTTGTTTTGTTCTGTTTTGTTTTGTTTTATTTTTGGTACTGGAAATTGAACATAATACCTTCTCACTGAAGTACATGCCCAGCCCTTTTTATTTTTTATTTTTTATTTTGAGGAATCGCTAGGCTTGAACTTGCAATCCTCCTGCCTCAGCCTCCCAGAGGACTAAAATTATGGGAGCAAGACACACACCCCACTAAGAAACATGCTTATAATAAACTGAAGCTCTTGGCTATACATCAATAAAGGGCAAATTGCAAAGTGGTACCCCTTAAACACTCACAAACTCAAAAATATGTCCTCTTCCCCTTGACCTTCCTGGAAAAACTTTCTCTGTGTCCCACCACTTTCCTCTTTGCACTTTATTCATGCTGTTAAACACAAAATTTTCCTGGAACTGTTTCATGCAATTGTGTCTTGCCAAGCATTGCTTTTTCCTATGTACTTTTCTTCTATAGTTCACTTAGTGAACTCCTGCTCACCCATCAAAACTCTCTTGAAACATCATCATTTGGAAAAAATCTTCACCCCTCTCCCAATAGAACACCCAATAGAATTGATGAGTTCCTCCCAGTCTTCTCTCTGTAACATGAGCATGCTTACATTTTTATAACTATTACAATGTTTAGGATCTCATCGGGTTGCTCAGTTGCTAGGACTGCTACGTCTGTCTCTCTGACCAGGAGCTATGCCTTCGTTCACCTCTACATCCACTATGCAGCCCAGTGTTTGACGCAAAACAAGCATCTAATTGAATTGAATCAAAATTGAAAATGAAAACAAATATCACGAAGAAGTAGGAGAAAGGGAAACAAGCGCTGGTGTTGTGCAAGTCTATTATGGAGCAATCAAGCAGACCGTGTTTTCCTAATACAGATTACAGACCTAGCACAGAGGCAGCACAGAGCAGCGGTGGGGATTGGCACTCTCCGGGCATCTGTTAGGCGTCTCGTCTGATAAATCCTTGCCTTGTCTTGCCGACAATTTCATCTTTCAGAAGATGGAGGAAGTGACAGAGAAGTTGGTTTCTTGGCACTAAACCCTAGCAATAAGGAAGAATCTGGTGGATGAGAAAGGGGCCGATCCTGAGAAAAAGAAAGAGGATGCCGTTTTAATGACAATCTCAGAAAGGAAGAGATAAGGCACGCATTCATTAAAGGCCTACTGCATGCGCACTACTTCACATGTGTCATTGCCTTTAGTTCCCACAACTCCCAAGAAGAGGGACATACATGGCTTCACACCGGAAAACACAGCTAGGCAAGGTGGCTTGTGCAAGGTCCTATGTAACAGCAGCACGGCTGCCTGCAAACCCCGAGCTCTAACTTCACACACTGTGCTGCTGCACAAAAGCCGGGTATCGTCCAACTAGCAACCTGCACTGGATGAAAGAATAGCATCAGTCGGTGTGGGTTAGATATCCTTTCATGAACAGAATACATCCCACAACCCCAGCCATAGGATACAGCGGAAGTCATCTCGTGCCCCTGGCAGCTTTCCAGAAGAGGGAGCAACCACCTGCGTGGCTCAGGCTCCAGTCTGCTTCCGGCTCGTGGGGCTCCATCCTGACAGATGCTTCCTGTTGCCTTTGGCCTTGGAAACAAGCTCTGGAGGACCTCGGAACTGTGACTACCCAGAAGTAGTGTGCATCACGTCCACTCCCAAGGCATAAATTACTGTCTAGGGGCAGAGAAGTACAACTCTACAGTTCTGGAAACACAACCAGTAACAGCTGAGCACCAAAAGTCCCTTGCACCACAGGTTTAGGAGAGCTGGGAAGGAAAGCTTTCACACACAGCAAGGAGCACTGGCCAAGGAAACCCTGCCCTCACATCCTGCCAGGAGGATGCTTGAGAAGGATGCTTTTTTTTGGTGGGGGAGGGGCTGGCTTATCTGCCTTAAGGGCCGGTCTGGTGTGGCATGTAGTATGAGGGATCAAACCATGGTCCCTTGCCCCTGACTGACTTTGCTCTAGAAGGCACTTTAGACAACTGAGCTAACCCACCGGGCCCCTACCAGGAGAGACAAGAGAAAGACTTGAGAGCAAAGACTGGTACCTGCATAGCTACACTTAGAAAAAGAGAAAGGTGAATTCCATCATGCAAGATGATTCCACAACCAAGAACCGCTGAGTATGTGAGAAGAGTTGACAGGGTCTTGTGATCACAATCAGAGATGGAAATATTTGCAAAGTGAATGGAAAGCGTTTATCATTTTGGGCTACCATGACAACCTGGTGGCAGGGAAAAAAAATAGAGATTTCTCTATCATGAGTCTGGAAGTGCTATTCAAGATCGGGGTGCCGGCATGGTCACATTTCTGTGAAGGCCCATTCCACAGAGGGTGAGGGAGAGAAATCAGGTCTCCTTCTCTTGTTTAAGGACACTAATCCCAGCAGAGGACTCCCTGTCATGATGTCCATGCTCAGGGCCTCATGTCCATTTCATTCCTTCCTGGAGGCCCCTCTTTTTTATGACAACCATGAGATTTGGGTTTCAGAATATGAATTTGAGGAGGACACAGCAGGGAGGGAGACGGAGATGCCAGTGCACTGCCAGCAAGAAGATGCAACCTCAGAAGCAATGGGAGGCGGGAGCAAAACAGAGCTGAAAAGCATACTCAAAAGGCTGTGAGCAAATTCTGATGAGTGGAACACAGAGCTGGCTATGGAAACGAGAGTAGGATAGCTTGATGGAAAGGTCACTGAGGTGTGGGCCTCTAGAGAGCCGCTTAACCACTCTGGGTCTTGGTTTGGCCAAGTGTGCGATGTGACTGGGGCACTATTTCGCTCAAAATGCTGTTCTTTAGGAGAAGAAGGACATACATCCTTCAAAAAGCATGTATGTCAAAATACCTAGCAACATGTTAGAGGAGAGCAACAGTGATAAAAATAATGAGGGCAGCAATGACAATGAGCCCTTTCACTGGACAAGCATCAGGTGGGCTGTCCTGGGAGACATCGGCCTTGTGGCTCTCTGGCCATGCTTCTCCTTCCCCGTTCTTGCCTAAGATTACCCCATTCTCACCCCACTAGCCATTTTGCCCTTGTTTGAGCCTGGCAGGATGTGCCTCCTGCTGGACACCCCAGGGTCCAGCTGAGACCCTCTCGCTGAAGTTCTCTTCTCTGATATCTCAGCATGGCTTGTTTCAGTGCTGGAACCTCACCAAAACCCTCCACACCCAGCTCCTAGAAATGACATCAAGGTCCTGCCCTGCCCCACACACTCTAGCCTCTTTCCTTACTTTTTTTTTCATGTTGGTGATTGCCATCTTCTCATTTTAAAAATAATGTATTTATTGAATTTGTTTGTTGTCCAGCATTCCCCATATGAGAATTTTTTTTTTCCAGATCAAGGTGAATCCATACCCTAGAAGAACACCTGGCACACGATTGGCACTTGTCCTGTGTATTGTCACTGTTGTGTTGGTTCCACTTTCTTCCAGTGGTTGTAAATGCTATGTTTAACAATGGGGTATACGTTATTTCTAAGTTCAAGATCTCCTTCACTTTTTACATCCTCTATGCTGACATGCCAAGATTCCATAACAAACGTATTGAAGCGTTAGCTCCTTGTCACAGTGACCCCCAGTCTTCCCATGGTGTTTTGCAAAGACCTGTCCTCACTGTGGCCTACAGCTTCCCTCCAGATATGCTAGAGCTTGCAAGCGGTCCCCAGTGCCGCAAGTGTTTGAGATCCACATAAGCCCCTGCAGAATCGTGCTGCTCAATAGAAGGATCAAGGTGCTGTCGGGAATGCCAACACACCTTTACTCAGTTTTGTGCCACTTACTTTTTGGCAGGGGAAATGGGGCCTTCATTGAAAGTACAATCCATCGCAGGGGATTCCATAAAAAACCAAAAGCACTTGTACTGGGCTCTTAGAAGACTTCTTGTCCTCAACTAAGAAGCTATGGTTTTCAAGTAGTTATGATACCTAAATTCCTTGAGCAATGTGTTTGTATTTGTGAGTACTGGGATACAATTATTTTCCTTTCTTTTTATGAACACGTGTTAACTGTTCATATCAGTAGGATGATTTCTTATTTCTTTTGCAGCACAGTGATAAAACACAAGAGCCATTTTAATATCACCTCGTATTTGACTGAAAATATCTGAATCCCAAGGGCAACGAAATAAATGCCAGTTACAAATCATTTAGCAGGTGCATCATCTAGTTCTTGTATCATCCATTTCCTTTAGGAAAAGGGACTTGTATATGCAGAGTACTTTCAGAGTACCAGGCCCAGCAACGAGCACCATAAATATGGTTCCCATTTCATATCCATAATAAGGTCAAGACTGATTCTATTCACCTAACTTTTCAGATAGGACGCTGAGATTCAGAGAGGCTAAGGTTTGCCCAAGCCCATGCCTTTAGCAAGAAGCAGAAACAAAAGTCAACACTGTGTCTGCCTAACTCTTATTACGGTGCTTTTCCACTACAAGAACTGAAGACTGAGGAAAACACATCACTCAGGAAACAAAAGAGCAGAAGTGCTGGTAGGCCCAGTTCCTCGTGACCCTTGAAGGAGCTGATCTAAAGCTAATGATATGTTTAGACAAGGTGATATGTTCAGTCCAAGTAAGTTCTTCACCTTGTGTGAAAATTGATCACTGCCTCTAGGAGACACACCCCCGCCATTGGAGGCATCCAACTAATACATTCATCCAAAATCATTAGGTGGCCTCCTCTAAGCCAAAGAAAGATCTCTTCACCCCCTTGACATTGCTACTAACTCAGTCTTAATCTCACTGCTCATTCCAGTGAAGAAAAGCCTTCCAGATAATGACTGGAAAACTAAAAGTCACTGTCTTGCTTACTCCTCTCTCTCTCTTCCTCATTACTGAGATAAAATACCTGAAACCCAAAATTAAGTAAGGAAAGGTTTATTTAGCTCACAGTTTGGGGAGGTTTCAACCCATACTAAGCTGGCTCCAAGGAAGGGTGACATATGGAATAGGGTAGGAGTTCATGGTGGCAGAAAACAGCAAAACAGTAAGAGCAAAAGGGGAGGAACAGAATAAGCCTCTTTCCTTCACTTATATTGACCTGTCCCAGGGCAGGGCTGGCATTCACACCATTAATCCCAGCATTGGATCATGACTTAATTAAAAAACTCTAGAAGCCTACCCCATGACCAGCAACTTACATTTCTCATTCTCCTATGAAATAGTATCAGTTTCTTGACCTGAATATCTTCTAAATCAAATAACATTTGCAAAGCCTGATGTGCTTATCCTGGATAACTCAAATGATTGGGCACTCCAGAGGCAAAGGCATGATGAAGGGTCTTGTCTCAGAAGTCATCCAGAGCCCCACATCTACAGCATTGCTACTAAAGGCACTTGAGCAATTACCCCACACTGGTGCATTTCTAGATCTTCACATCTGGAAAGAAAATAAACAGCATCTCCCTCTCCTCAGGCTGTGAATGTTAAGTGAAGAAGTATCAGTAAAGCCCTTCTCATGGGGATGGCACACAGAGCATACACAATAAATGCTGGCTATTTATTTTAAGAAGAAAAAAGGTTACCTAACCTATAATTTTTGTAGGTCAGCATCAGTACTGAAAATGCTTCCTCGCTGTTCTGTGGATCTTTTTCTTTTCATCTATATGCTCATAGTCTCTGAATTTTAAGCTTCTCTTAATTCATCATTTAGTTATCTTTGAGATGCTTTATATTCCCCAAAACTATTTCCTGTTTCCTTTTTAATTCTCATTTTTCCTGGAAATAGCAACTATATTATGGTTTTAACCACCTAGCAATTCCCTCAACAAACACTTCTTGAGAGCATTTCTATCTATGAGATTTTTATGAAAGTCCATAGCATACTCTGGTTATAACACACCCAACCCCTGAGCACACTGGATAAAGGTAAAGGGAAGGTGCTTGGGGGTGGCGCCAAGGGGAGGGGGCTAGATTTAGAAGGGACCACACAGCAGGCCTCCTGATAAAATTGGCACTATTATATAAAGAGACAGAGAGCTTGCTGTCTGTCCAACAGTTGCAACACAACAACAAAACAATCATGTGCAAGTCGGGAAGACAGCCCTTGACAAGAACCCAGCTTCCCACACCTTGAGCTCAAACTTCTCAGCATGCAGAACAGTGAGAAAAAAATTCTCTGTTGTGTAAGCTTATTAGTCTGTGGTGTTGTGTTACAGCAGCCCAAGCTCACCACACATTTGCCTTTCCATCTGTCTCTTAAAATACGCTTATTCTTTTGGTGCTAAATTTTTTGACTTCTTTATATATCCTGGGTATTAATCCTCTGACAGAAGAACGTCTGGCAAAGATTTCCCTGGTTCTGCTGCCTTTTCACTCTGTTAATTGATTTTGCTGCACAGCTTTTTAATTGGATGCATTTCCATTTGTTGATTCTAGCTATTATTTCCAGAGCTATTGGTAAATGTCAGCTTCTGCAACACAACACTGACTCCACCACTTTTCTGTTTAAAAATCTTCCAAGACTCAAAAAGTCTCCACTGAAGATCCTGTCCCTTAGCCAAGCAGCCCCACCACGGTCCAGCACTGCCCCCTACCCTGCCCACATCAGGCCCCCTTCTCTTCTGAAGCAATAACCTGCTACAGTCCAGGCCTTTGTATTCCCCAGTGCCTCTGCACGTTCTGTGCTTTTGGTTCCCAACTGTCTAGTCTTTCTCTGGCTTCTGAGCAAATCCTCAGCACCATCTTTCATAATTTAAAATTACACCACACATCATTCAGGACATCCCCTCCCAAGCCATGTAAAACACCTTTCTTCTCTGCTCCTCTTACCATATCTCCTCATAATAAATATGTTCTTTTTATTCCCCCTTTCTATGTCCAACTCCCATAACCAGATTGTCATCACTTTGAAGACGGAAATTTTGTCTTAATTTATTTTTGTATATTTTCAGAATAAAAAATCATAAAAAATAAAGCTTTGCAAATATGCTGAAGCCAGACATTTCTGAAAGCAAATGTTTTATGCAAACCAGGGGAATAATCTCAATGATAATAACAATACCAACTATTTTGAAGTGTACAAAATGACTAAACATTTTACAGGCAAAGCACATTTGGGCCTTCTGACCATTCTCTGAGGAAGAATTGTCTTTGATTCTCTTTTTTTTATTCTGATGAAGCAAATGAGGCATAGAGAGATTTCACTCTCTCTCTCTCTCTCTCTCTCTCTCTCTCTCTCTCTCTCTCTCTCTCTCACACACACACACACACACACACGGAGGGAGGCAGACAACACGGCTCTTACCGTGACTGTTGTCTCTCATCTATGCGACCTTGCAGCAGTGGGTTTAGTCTTCTGTTTTCTCAAGTCTGAAATGGGAAAAGACTGATGGTAATAATTAAATAACATTATTTATAAAATGACTGGCACAGAGCAGATACTCTGTTAATGCCTCCTTCCCTAAATGGCAATCTTTGATTATCTGCCCAGACGCCTGGCCTTCGGGAGTGTTATTGAAATCTTAAATTGGATAAGTGACCCCTGGCCAGCTGAGATCCGGGCGTATTTCAAGGTTGATCTCAGCACTGGCTCACCCCAGGGTCAGCTCTCCCTGTCTCCCCACGTGACCCCATCCCTTTCAGGGACCCCTCTCTCTAGCCTCATGGCTACAGTGACACTCAAGAGAGTGATTTGGGATGGGATTAAGATGAGCATCAGTGCCACGTGGCTTCCTGGATAAATCTTAAGAAGCTGAAAGCTTAGCAATTTGGCTTTGAGGTCCTGAAGCAAATGTGAAAGTGTCAGATAGGAACTTGCCCGTCATCCACATGCGAAGGGCTGTGTGCGGCACCACGTGCCTCGGTGGTCGGGCTCAGAGATCTGATACAGGTGGGATCTGCGGCGAAGGGATTCCCAGCGCAAGCTGCTGGCTTGGAGCTGCTGGAGCCGCTTCTGGTTCCCACAGCCCCTCACCGCCCACCTCGCGCTCCCAGCAGCACACTCAGGAATGCATTGACATTTCCCAACGCATTGATTACAGGAGCAGACAGTTTGGGCAAGGGAGTGGGGAGGGGAGGATGGGTTGACTTTATTATTTGTGGGAGGAAAAGGAATAAACAAGGGTGCTTTTGTTTGGAAGACAAAAACTAAAATTATCGACTGAATAGGACTGAATTAAGCACTTAAAGTGCCATCTTACAAGAGCGCTGACAATGCAGGTGCAGATCGATGGGGAAACTATTTGCACCCAGGGAAACCTGGTCCTGCTTATTAACAACTAATTATACCAAGTTTCCCGCAAATCAAGTTCACTCTCCTAAAGGTTGCCACACAGTGGGTCTGGTAGGCAGTGTCCAAACTGGGTGTAGAAGAGGAAAGGTACACGGTGCGCAGACTCTGGAGGCCTCCGCTCTGGGCAGCCCGCTCCGCAGTGGGGGAGAGCAGGAAGTCTCCCACGCTTCCATCATGGTTTAAAATGTAATCAGCAGCAACAAAGCCGACACTGAAGCAGAAGCAACAGCACGCCCTCACCAAGCAGAAACAAGGGAATCCTTCCCTACCCGTGAGTCAGCGCCGTAGCCCACCCCGGACCCAAGAACGATACGCTAACTCCTGTAGCAGAGAGGTCCGCAGCGCGGCCCAGCACCCAGCCAGGCACTGTTCTTGCCCTGCAGGAGAGCATATATTTTGTTTTTCTTTTTATTTGGTGTTTTTTTGGGTTTTTTTTTTTGGGGGGGGGGTCTTTTTGAGACAGGGTCTCACTATGCAGTTCAGGCTGGCCTTAAGCTCACTTTGTAGCTCAGACTGGTCTCGAACTCTCAACAATCCTCCTGCCTCAGCCTCCCGAGTACTAGGATTATAGGTATGCACCACCACGCCCGGCTTGGTATATTTTTGTTTTGTTTTGTATTTTATTGTATTGTGAGACAAATATTAATGAGACAGTTTCAAAAATTGATTAATAGGACATTTTCAATAATTAATACTTTTTACATTGTTGTCTCCTAAGTGGTTATCCGTAGTACAAGAAGCAGACAGGATATCCTGCCCAAGCACTATTAGTACAAATCTTTCTTCTCATAGAATTAGTGAAAGTAGCTGTATATCTACCCTAACTATTCTGCATATACAAATGCAAAAAGGTTCTTCCTCTGTATCCCCTTTTTTTGTTTAGTCCTGTCAGAGATGGGTATTCTATTTTTTTTTTTTTTTGTCTTTGAGACAGGGTCTCACTGTGCAGTTCAGGCTGGCCTTAAGCTCACTTTGTAGCTCAGGCTGGTCTTGAACTCACAACAATCCTCCTGCCTCAGCCTCCCTAGTGCTGGGATTACAGGCATGCGCCACCACGCCCGGCAGAGATGGGTATTCTATTGGCATTTAAATACTATAGATGCTTGAATTCAGTAAAACACTCCAACACAGTCCGGCAGTCTACAACAGTAGTGGGTTATCCACAGAAGCTGTTGACTAGAGCCTTTTACAGAGAGAGCACATATTTTGATTATGACTCTGAGCATAGACCATAGTTTTCCATAGTCACTTAATCTCCAGCCAGCCTACAAACCTCTGGGGAATGGGGTGTTTCTTATACTCAAATAAGGTCACACCACTATATGTGTATCTATACAAATAGATGTAGAAATAGATGTAGATATACATATGGATATTAAGATATGTGTATGTAATTATGGTGTGTGGTAAATTTTTTTTAAATTATTACAGTAAAAGACACATTGTCACTGCTCCTCAAAATGCTCCTTCTCACCTCAAGCAATTATTCGATTGTTATTGCCATTCTGGGACACTGTTGTAGAAGTTCTCTTTTTGTGAAAGAGCTGTCATTAGTTGCACTGCTACAGCCACCTTGATGTCCTGAATCGATTCAAAGCAGTGACCCTCCGCAGTCATTTTGACTTTGGAGAGGAGCCGGAAGGTGCTGGTGTCACACACACTGAATAAGGAGGTTGGGGACATGCTGTCATGTTTTTATGAGCCTGCCCTTCTGTCGCGTGGCACTTGGCGACAGCATTCACAGTATGTTTATCCCACCTTTAAAGACATTCACAAAAGAGGACTTCCAGAACTGCATCAGAAAAATGGCCAGAGTTATGGCATGTGCTCCAAGTGAGGAGGAGTGTTTTAAAGGGAGCTGATGGCTATGTGTCTTTTAGTGATAATTTTTTACAACTTAGACATTCACCATTTTTGGTCACCCTGGGTGTGTATACATGCACAGAGTCACATAGTTCTATAGTTATAGGTACTATTATATGTAATGTGGGAATAATTTGTTATGCTGTGTGTGTGTGTGTGTGTGTGTGTGTGTGTGTATTACTATAGTTAATATTATATATTGACGACAGAGATAATACGTGAAACTAGATATAGTTAACTTGGGCCAGCTAGATAATTCAGCGAATTAAAGCAACTGCTTAGGCAGACACAGGGACCGGGGTTCGATCCCTGGCATGCCGTGCCAGCCCGGCCCCCAGGACTCACTAAAACAGTAATTGAGACTGGGCATGGTGGTGCGCACCTGTAATCCCAGGGCTTGGGAGAGTGAAAAACAGGAGGATCACTATGAGTCCAGTCTGTGTAGAGAAACCCTGTACACCTGTACTAAAAACATAAAAAGAGATATAGTTAACTCTACATATAGATAACTATAGTGATATGAAATTAAATATACAGATAGCTTCCTATAGTTATGTAAAATATATAAACTATACATATTTCCATATACCTATAAATAATGGTATAAAATATGTAAGGATATGTGCCTATATAGTTACCATATATCTGACCACACTTATGTATGTATTTCTCTAGAGCATATATACATATACTGTGTATACGTATATAGAAATAAGACAACTAGTTTATATAAATTCTGTGTGCTTGGGAAGTGTTTCCACATTAGCCTATGGAAATTCATCTCATCTTTTCAACAATTGCATGACTCTGGTTAGTAAGAAGGTGCCCTAATCCAGCCACTCCCGTGTTGATAGGTATTTAGGTCGCTCCCATTTTTCCACTGTTACCAGCAGCACTGTGATGAACGCCTGACCTTACAATTTCCCCCACCCTGAACATTTCTACAGGACAGAGTCCAAAAAGTGAAATTGTGGGTGATGGAGGTCCATGTTTTCAGTTTTGATACATTTTAACAGACTAGTGGCATTTTCCATTATCTAAGTAATAGTAACTGTTGTGGTTGGGTTTTTTTTTTTATCCTCAATGTTAATAATATAATACAGGACACATTTTATATATTTTATAGTTAATTACCCAAAGTATTATATATAAGAAGTACAGGCAATCTGTCCACACACTAAACACTAAAGAATCCAGTTGAGGGCCTAAAGCTCATAACAATGCCTCCTACCAGTCCAGCTGGAGGCCTGGAGACCATCACAAAGTCTCACGCAGGCTTGCTTCACGGATCTGTGCTGGAAAGGCCCAAAGGTCAGTGGTGGAAGCTAGGAAGTCTATGCCAGCGGGATGAAGGATCTGTACTAGCAAGCTGAGGGATCTGCACTGGAGCTAGGAAGCAACACTCAAGGTAAGAACCAGAGCTCCCGCAAATGTATCACAACTGTCGTCAGCAACAGTGAGGTCCCAAACTTTCCAGCAATGAGGAAAGCTGAGTTTACATCAGGAAAGCCAATGAGACAAGCTTCTCCATGAACTGAGCAGTGCACCATCTTCCCCTCCACAGCCAGGAATCAATCAATGCTCAAGATGTGGACCAGAGCTTCTCCAAAGCTCATCAGGAAAACCAGCACAACAAGGTCCTCCAGCAGCACAGCTCCAACAGCTTCTCCCAATGCCATCCCTAACAGCATTCCAGCAGCTTCTCCTGTTCCGCCTTTGTACTGCTGCCTTTATACTTCAGGTGGGCCTCCTGGAGCCTAGCACCATGCTAGTTTATTTCAGCTGGTTGTAAAAAGTTGACCACCATTTAGCAATCCACTACTGTAACCATGCCTGCACATCTGGGTGTTTGCAGCCATCAATCTCTAGTCTCATCTAGTCGTGATCTCAAGTCTGTCTAAAGCATCTGGTACGCACCTGTCTGCTTTCAACACCCTGAATCGATGGAGTGCTCTCATGCCTGAGCTGGCACACATCTATCTGCCCCCAAAGAGGTTAATGGAAGTGTCACTCATGTGGGTCACCAACCAGATGCCCTGAAGCTTCTAGTCTGTGGCATTTTGTGAGCATAAGAGACAGCAAATTTCCTTTCAGAGTATGGGAGACAGAGTTTGATCATCAATTGTCACATGGGGCTAGAAGACATTCTGGGTATCTGCAGAGCCAAACAAAGCCCCTCTGAGAGTCTGCCAACTCCTGCTCTCAGGTCTTGCCAGAAATGTCACCAAGCCTCCCATGAAAGGTTTCTGTCAGTCCTCACCCCTGCGATCACAGGATCTGACACCCAACATAGTGAGCTAAACGGTGAGCACATACTATGCCAACACCTCTTTCTTTCCCTTCCTGTTTAAAAAAAAAAAAAAAAAAAAAAAAAAAAAAAAAAAAAAAGCTGAGGGTATAGGAGTATGCCGAGGAAAGTATTGTCCCCAGTAAAAGCCCCCAGCTGTCTCAGCCAAATGCACCTCACACACACACATTTTTATTCATCCCACAGAGGACCTGAGGCTGCTTCCAAGAATATCCACAACACAATAAAACTGAAAAATGTAATTAAAAGACAAAGCCAGGGAAAATATATATGGGATAGGATATGAAGGCCAAGGGGAAACAGAACGACTCACATCATTAGGTTCTGCCCAGTTTCAGATATTTGGACTCTGGGCTCTCAGCTCCCTCCCTGGTGACTGGGGCTGGAGCCATCCATATCCATAATGTGTACGAAGAGGATGTTCACACCTAGACTTGAGCAAAGGAGGAAATGAAGAATGGCTCAACGCTCCATTTCTCAGAATCTCAGTTTCTCCTTTGAACATGGGTTCAGGAGCAGAAAGCTGAGCCAGGTCAGCTTTCCATCCAGCTGGAAGAGACCCTTCTCACTGCCCCACGGCCCTTCCCGCCAGCCGCCAGCCCCCACCTGGCGCCCCTGTCCCCTTGCACTCCCTCCCCAAGTGCTGCACCCAACGCACACCCTCCACAGCCCATGAGGGGTCCTAGATAGCTAAGTGCTTTGCTCCTTTCTCTTCTCATTTTTCTTAAACTTAGTTGGCAGCTATTGAACATTAGAATCCACACGTCCCCATGCTGGAGCTGTGTAACCATGGACTACTTAGACAAGTCACCTCCAATTGTCTCCCCCAGCTTGGCTGCAGCCTTTGGCACTCACTGTGTCCTCAAACCCCGGTCTCGATGACTGCCAGCCCCTGCCTAGGCCCACAGAATGAGGGGGCAGGCAGCACATGCCTCGGACCAGGCTCTTTCTCTGCCTGGCAGAGGTCCCACTTTCCAGAAAAGGGGAATCTGCTGGCAGCCCCGAGGCATGCCAACTTTGACTGCAGAGTCAAGAGAGGGCCTGTCGGTGATGGGGCTATTTTGCTTTACTTTTTCCTTGAAATATCTTCCCCATTGTTCTGCCACCCAGCCACCCTGCCTTCACTAACATGTCACAAAGATAAACTGCAGGCTTCAAGACAGTAGATTGACTATAACAGTGGAAACAAAAACAAAACAATGACCAACAGATCAACCAACCAACAAAAACCCCAAACAAGCAATAACCAACAAAACCCTCTTCCTTTCTGTAAAGTGAGTTGATGCATAACCCTAGGCAGCCTGTTTGTCGGAAGCAGGCTGCGCCTCCAGCGAGCTGGAAGCTGAGCCTTGCGCGCCATCTAGGAGCAGAGGGCGGCACTGCAGGCTCCCCCCACCTCGGGCTTGCTCTCCAGCCCTGGCTGCCCTTTCCCTGCGGCCTCCCCTTCCTAGGTCGCTGAAGGTCTCCATAGAGGCACTGCGCTCCTCTAGGGAATCGAGCTGTGCAGACAGATCCTGCCACTTCGCTAGCTGGGGCGCCCTGGGCAGTGCGTTTCCTTAACTGCCGAACGAAGATTACGGAGTAGCCTTCCTGGGTGAATGTATATTATGTGAGAAAAAAAACATAATCTGACATATAACTTGCCAGATAACCATTTGACTTGTATTTGCTTCTCCCACTATGCCATAAATGTGATTCCATCCGTAGACAAGTAACTGGGGGGAGGGTGTGGGCTTCCCTGCAAAACGGGAGTGGGGATCTTGTAAGGTTTATGGAAGCAGATGTGATGTTTGGCTCATATATATGACATGTGGCACAGTGACTGTTTGGCTGGTAATAAGGAGGAGGGAAAGACAGTGTAAATCTAGCTGTGTTATAGGCCCTGAGTTCAAGCAAATACGTAAGGCAGTTATCAAGATAAATACGACAAGCTGTCAGTGAGAGAGACAAACAAATAATAACACAAGGTGCTGCGTTAGACATCTGAACAAAGTGCACACCAGTGTAGCTTCCACGCTCTATCACTTACTCTCTTAATCCCTGTACATAATTCTCATAACAAAGGGCTGCTGTGCTTTCCCCTCCAACCCACACACAAGCACAAGGAGGCTCAGGAAAGGGTCTCAGGTGCCCCAGACTGACACCAGGTGACCCTGCCTTCTCTGATCCTGTCTCACATCTGACACATGTTCATCTTTTTAAAAAATGGCTTTTCCACTTCTGCCCTGAGATAAACCAAATTCAGAATCTGATCTTTCCCGTACCTGCTTACCTCTTCCCTGTTCCATGGGAAAAGTGGGGAGACAGCCCAAGTGTCCATCAAGTGCAAGGTTCTGAGTTCAATTCCCAGTCCAAAAGAAAAGAAATAAAGTATCAATTCACAAGGATGAGCCTTTAAAAGATGATGCTAAATTAAAATACACACACACACACACACACACAGAGCCTTGTGCTTCCATTTACACAACACGCCCAGCGTAGGCAATGTACAGAAGGGTGGGTGGGAGGAAATGGTGCTCCCCGTGGTGGGCACAGGCTTCCTTCCAGGGTGACGAAAACTTTCCCATGTAATGTGGTGACATGTGCACAATTGTGTGCTTCAAACGGGAAAATTATACACATCTAAGTTCTGTATCTGAATAAAGCTGTTACTTTCTAGCAATACCTTTATCCACTTCATTTCCTTACTAGTCTATATTACTTCATATATTTCTTCAAAAAGAAATACATTTAGCTAAACTTTGTTTATTTGCTTATTGCCCACTACTGCAATACCATTATTTATGAGCAGAGCCTGAGGCCTCTCACTTTCACAGTGGGGAGTCCCCAGCCAACTTCACAGCTCAGAACTCCCCTAATGACTCTACTGTACCAGCAAGCCCCAACCTCAGCTAGCATCAGCTACAAACCAAGTCCTATTCCACAGCTGTTGACAGCGTGCCTTGGTTGCTCATCTGCCATTCTGAATTCCAGTTTAAAAACCCAGCACAAGGCTCCAGGGTGCAGAGGGTCATCGGCATCAGAATGATAGAAAGTGTCTTGTAAAACAATCACATTTCTGGAACCCACTCCAGCCATCCTGTATTAAAATCCCCAGGTGGGGCTCGGGACCACCACATGTGATGGTGTCTTTCCCGAGACACCAGAACAGGTTAACCATAGACCTACAGCCTCAGAGCCATCCAGGGTGAAGCCCAACCCAAGGGTCAGGTCCCAGGCATGACTCCCTCCCTGCTCACTACCTATCTTCTCTCATCCTGCTGCTGCCCATGCTGCTCCACTGGCTCCTGCTGCTCCAGAGGGCAGAAATGGTCTCTCCTCCTCCTTTTGCTTGGCTGCTGAAGATCCTAGCTTCCCCTTGGGCACCACCTGCCCTGCAATTCTTCTCTGGGTCAGTTGCTAGGCTGCGCACCTCCTACAGTTTCACTCACTGTCACCCAGTGGTCCTACACCAGAGGTGCCTTCTCTTACCCGCAGATATTTGGCAATACTGGAGGTATTTTTGAATTGTCACAACTGGGATGGATGTGTTACTGTCATGCAGTGGGTGGAGTCCAGGGATGCTACTAAATCTCTTATAATACACAGGACAGACCTAAACCCCAAAGGATTATCTAGCCCAAAACATCAATAATGCTCAGTCTCAGAAAGCCTGCCCTGGCCAGTGGTCATTGAGCTCCTCTAGGACAAGAATGGGTAAGACTTGCATGACCTCACTACCAGTGTAGAGCCTTACATGCAACAAGTACTCAGTAAACACAACTAGGATGAATTATTTGTACCCTTTACCTAAGTGTGTTCAGTGATTTAGAGCTGCTGACACCCATCCAATACAACAGCATGAAGTAAATAAGTGTGTGATCATAGGAGAAGGTACATGAAGCTATTGGTGAACTGGGATCAGGCAACAAGGTGGCTACAGAGAACAGCTGAAATTTGATTCTGGACTTCTGGTTGGCTATTTGAAGTAAAAAAGGAAAATATGAGACGCATGACCTCTATGCAATAAAACGTTCCCAGATGCTTAAAAAAAGCTCAGGTTTTTTTTTCTCTGATGTTGAGAGGTGTTTTCCCTTTGCGTTTCTGCCATCACCATAGGCAACACTCTCAACTACATCAATATATATGAGTTTTCATGACTGCATATAACTTTCCTATAAGTTTCTTTGTTTTCTCCCTCTCTGAACCATTCTTTTTGCATTGTTACTTGAAAGCTTCTCTTCACTCTTTCAGTTTTGACATATGACCATACGACTAGTTTTGAAACATGAGATGACTACAGACATTACACAAGCAGGAGCCTTAAAAGTGTTCGTGCAACTGGTTGTGATTTCTTACATTTCAGCCATCACTATAAGAGCAACGTACCCCATCTACCCCTGATCTGAAAATGGCAAAAACAGATTAAGTCAAATTGACTCAGCTGCTAGAAATGCAACCTACAACAGAACCTCCCAGCTGAGCCCTTCCCTGGCCCCAGAGACACCCAGGGATCTGCAAGTACACAAGCACTCCACATGAGGCCAGCAGTGCTTCACCAGCCACCTGCCCTGATGCCTAGGATAAGTTGTGTATATTTGCTATTTTATACCATAGAACTGGAAAAGATTGTTATGAGGCATTATTCTGCTCTGCAAGTACCACACTCTAATGGATTCCACCACTGGAACGTCCTATAAGGCATTATTCTGATATTAACTAACCAGAATATCTCCCAACTGCAGTGTTAAAGGATAACATCAAGGCATCAAATAGATGTTAGCTCTTTCTTGTTCAGTACTGTTGAACTTTGCACTAAGCAACTTAGTACAAACTAAACCCAGGGAATTTGCACTAAGCTGATACAGAAATTCAGTAACATAGCAGGATACAAAGTCAATACTCAAAAGTCAATAGCAGGGGCTGGGGAGATGGCTCAGTGGAATAAGCGCTTCCCTGGCAAGCGCAAGGGCCTGAGTTCAATCCCCGGTTCTGCCAAAAAAAAAAAAAAAAAAAAAAAAAAAAGAAGTCAATAGCGTTCCTCTATGCAGATAACAAACACACTGAGAGGGAAACAATAGAAACAATACCTTTTACAATGGCATCGCAGAAAATGAAAAACCTTGGAATTCACTTAGCCAAGGAAGTCAAACATCTTTTCATGAAAAATTACAACACCCTAAGAAAAGAGATTATAGAGGATTTCAGAAAATGGAAAGATATTCCATGCTCCTGGATAGGAAGAACCAACATCATGAAGATGGCCACACTCCCAAAATTGTTGTACAGATTTAATGCAATCCCTATCAAACTGCCACCAACATACCCCCCAGACGTATAGAAATCATTCGTAAAATTTATTTGAAACCAGAAAAGACCTAAAATAGCAAAGGCAATCCGGGTCAACAAAGACAAGGCAGGAAGCATCACAATTCCAGACTTGAAATTATACTACAAAGTCACTGTGACAAAATCAACATGGTATTAGCAATGAAATAGACCTGAGGATCAATGGAATAGATTAGAAGACATAGAGGCCTCTGCAAACACACTCAGCCACCTGATCTTTTACAAAGGGCCCAAACATGCTCCCTGGAAGAAAGATAGCCTCTTTAGCAAATGGTGCTGGAAAACCTGGCTTTCCATATGCCAAAACCTAAAACTTGACCCAGGTCTATCGCCATGCACTAAGCTAAAGCCACAATGGGTCAAAGATCTTAACACTAAAACAGGGACACTCAATCTCCTGGAAGAGAAAGTAGGAGAAACTCTTGAAGACATACGGGTCGGCAAAGAGTTCATGAACAAACATGTATCTGCTCGGGAAACACTTGAAAGAATTAACAACTGGGACCACCTGTTATTGAGAAGGTTTTGCACATCAGAAGAAATTACCAGCAAAGTAAATAGACAACTCTCAAATTTTGAAAAAATCCTAACTCATAAGCACTCAGACAAGGGTCTGCTCTCTAGAATTCATAAAGAATTAAAAAATATCAGGGCCCCTAATTTTAAAGACCCAGTCTAGAAACAGGCATCCGAGATGAGCACTTCTCAGAGGACAAAATTAAAGAAGCGAATAAATATATGAAAAAATGCTCCACATCATTAGTCATCCGTGAAATGCAAATTAAAACAACACTGAGGTACCATCCCACTCCAGAAAGAATGGGTATCATAAGGAAATCAACCAACAACAAATGTTGGAGAGGTTGTGGGGGAAAGAGAACACTTCTCCACTGCTGGTGGGAATGTAGACTGGTGCAACCATTATAGAAATCAGTGTGGAGACACCTTAAGAAACTAGGACTGGAAATCCCATTCAAGCCAGCTATACCCATACTGGGAATTTTCCTGGAGGAACTTAAAACATCTTATCATAAGGATATATGTGTACCTATGTTTATAGCAGCATAATTTGTGATAGCCAAATCTTGGAAACAACCAAGATGCCCGTCACATGAGGAATGATTGAAAAAGATGTGGTATTTTTATACAATGGAGTATTACTCAGCTATAAAGAATGATAAACTCAAAGCCTTCATATTTAAGTGGAGGCCATTTGAAGATATACTTATAAGCAAAATAAACCAGACCCACATGTGCAAATATTGTATAGTCTCCCTAGAATAACTCAAAAGAAGAATTGCAAATAGAAAAGTATAACACAATTAAAGGAAAGTGAGAATGTGAGGATTAGACAATGAGGACAGGGCAAGGAGAAACGTTGAAAAATATGACAGAGGCAAGACCATTCACTTATACACACTAGATGAGTAAGACAATGATCCTGAAAAACATCAGAAGATTTTTGAAACTAGCAGTCAAGTGGTAAAATTCTCGCCCCAACTAACTATATATGCTGATACCTGTGAACCAAGCAACTACACTGAATTTAACAAAGTGTAATACAAGGGTAACACTCCAAATGCCTGCCATTCTTGTCTTCTAAATATATGTTTCTTGTCATGACATACCAGCTATTACTATATTGCCCTTTTTTAAAAGGTAGTAAATGAAAAATAAGACAAAAGAAAAGTCACAAGACAGTCCTGCTATAATGCTGCTATGCTGTATATGGATGGATTTCTAAATATATGTAAGTGTTCATTCCTTCTTTTTTAATTTTTTTCTTTCTTTTTCTTCTTCATATTCTATATGGACTTAGAGTTCAATATCTCAATACTTGATACAAAATACATGGTCCATGTTATGCCTATGATGTCTGATATTTAGACTAATAGTGTGGGTTAACTGAACTGCATATGTTGCAGGGTAATAATAAGCTTCTCTTCTGGAGGGTTAACAACCCTCCAGAAGTTTGCAGATTAAAAATTGGAGAAAAAGAAAGGCTGCAAGGTCAGCCAACATTTTGGCCCTAGCCTTTCAAGGTCAGTGAATACTCAGGACATAGGAGAACCTGTACTGTAACATCATGGAACTCAGTAGTGCCCCAAATTTTCTGATCAAGGAGATTATGAGGCCACAGAGGAATGTGACTGATGATGTATAGTGTGCCTAAGGAGAGTCACATGGAGAGAAAACTTTCTCTCATTCTTCCACAGAGAGCCAATTGGTCAAGCAATGGCCGTGACTCATCCACATGGCTGACACTGACAAAGGATCTACAGAGTGAGGTACAGGATTACAGGATAAACCCTGAGGGGACTTGACTGACCTCATCAGATACAAAAGCTACATTTTTTGTTATATGGGTCTTGCTTTATCTTGGTCTTAACCATCCAGCAGAAAAGTATAAAAATGAGGTATATAAAATAAGGCCATAATAATATGCTGAGCTGTAAATGGCTCTAGTCAACATCTTCTTCAGATAACCCGCTATTATTGTGGACTGCTGGACTGTGTTGGATTGGTTCACACCTATAATAAGTGAATGACAATGGAGTGCCCATCTTTGACAGGACTAAACAAAAAAAAAAGGAGATATAAAGGAAGAACCATTCTGTGTTTATATAAACAGTACAGTTAGGATAAATATGCAGTACTTCTGCATAATTCTATGAGAAGCAAGATTTGCACTAATACTGTTTGGACAGGATATTCTGTCTGCTCCTTGTACATGGACAACCACTAGGGCGATAACCAGGTAAAAAGTATTAATTATTGAAACTGTACTATAATTCAGCTTTAAAAAAAATAAGATAAGTATACAGCTACATTCTCTTAATTCATTGATTAGAGGCATCTGCTCTAATAGCGTTTGTAAGTAGACTATCAAGTATGCACCTTGGATGACAAAAAACCACTACGAAAACAATATGCAATGTATTAATTATTGAATCTGTCCTGCTAATTTGATTTAAAACTGTCTCATTGCCATTTATTCTTCAATAAAATAAAATAAAATTTTAAAAATCCCACCAGAGTGAAAACTAGAGCGCCATTCAAATCCCAATCCACCCAAGCCAGGGGTGGGGAAAAAAACAGATATAGATTAGGAACATAGCCAACCTGAAACATTTCAACCAAAATAACAGAGTACACTAAAGTCTGAGTCAAGAAATTAATCTGTAAGGAATAAAGTCCAAGTCAAGAAATCCCACAAATTTCTGACAAGGATTTTTTGAAAATCAGAGTAAGAGATTGAACAGGAACTCACAGTTCCTCTTGGTCCTTTATGGATGTGTGTACAAGGCTGTCGCGCGCAACCTCGGCAGGCAAGGAAGACGCGACAACCAGCTCTTCTTTCCACGGTTTATTCAGGACCCCTATACAATCTACTTCCCCTGCTAGCTAGCTTTCTTGCTTCCTCCTTCTAGTCTCCCATCTTAGTCTAACATAGGGGAAACCCGCTCGTGGCTTTGAACCAGTGGGCGTCCAACCCCGGAGTGCCACGTGGGCACAGCCGATAGGTC